>PPHD01002332.1:0-19842 GCA_002909625.1 Bambusicola thoracicus | reverse complement strand
CCCCTGGTGCAGCTCAAGGCCATCACCTCTCATCCTATTGCTGCCAGCTGGGAGAAGAGGCCAACTCCTACCTTGGCGCAACCTCTTTTCAGGCTGTAGTAAAGAGTGATGAGGCCTCTCCTAAGCCTCCTTTTCTCCATATTAAACAATCCCAGTTCCCTCAGCCTCATAAGACTGAAAGCCCAGAATGAAACACAGTACTCAAGGCGTGGCTCCCACNGCCAACTCCTACCTTGGCGCAACCTCTTTTCAGGCTGTAGTAAAGAGTGATGAGGCCTCTCCTAAGCCTCCTTTTCTCCATATTAAACAATCCCAGTTCCCTCAGCCTCATAAGACTGAAAGCCCAGAATGAAACACAGTACTCAAGGCGTGGCTCCCACCCAAACCTTGCTGTTGCCTGCAGCCCAGTCCCCAGCACCATAGTGGCATGCTCCAGTGGATCCCAATTTGGGATCTCATGCCACACCAAGAAGGGCCGCACACCACAGCCTCATTCATTACATCCCCGTAATCGCTCTTATCAGCTTACCTGCAGTAAGGCATTAGTAAAAGCTAAGCCACTCATGAAAGGGGCACTCTCTCCTACGTGAAAAGTCAATCAACATGTTGTGTTGTTATCGAGCTCACAGACAAACCTCTCTTTGTACAGCAACCAGCACAGCTACGATGCCCAGCTATCGGTGTAAGGTTATCTTGTCAGTCCATTAGCAAGAACCACCTGCTCTGCTTCTGTCTGAAATATCCCCTTACTGACATCCCTTAAAAAGAAATCCATTTAAACTATTTCATCTCTCCTGGAAGAAAAATGGCACAAAAAAAGGAGTTAGCGTTGAGTCGGGAAGTGTGTTTCCCAGCTTCAGAAGAGTTCATGCATTTTCAAGCCACAGAAAAACAGATTCATCATTCCTTACAGATAAATATGACTACCACCATTGCAACCGGGCAGATCTCTGCATACTTGAAATTGTTCAGATGCGTTCAGTCATGTAAAATGCTGCACTCAGTAACGCTTTAAAGATACATCAGCTCCCAAATTACACTGTTGAAAAGTGTCTCCTTAGACACTCAGTCATAACACCAACTGTTACTCGGAACTGCAGCCATGTTCAAGCCCAAATAGAAGGAAAACCTCCTGTCAGAAGTGTGGCATTATGAGAAAGCTATCCCAGGGTTATAAAGACTTGTGCACTTGTACAGTGTGAGAGCAGCAAATTCATCTGACCTTCAGTGCACCTCACACAGCTCCATTTCCCCCAGTCACCGTACACTGAGGCCAAGAACCAGCCTCATCCACCCCAATTTGAGATTCCAGAAGTATTTAGAACAACTTCTGCCCGCACTGTGATTGTGACACACATTTATGGTCATGCGACTATCAGGAACTTAAATGCCCTCCACTGATCCTGCTTTAAAAAGCCTGCTATGCTGTTCTTTGCTTTGGGTCAAGGTGGAAGCTGGCTCCTACAAATACAAGGTACAAACTGCTCGGTCTGATTCACACCTGCAACCACAACACTGAGAATGTTTGAAAGGCCCAGCAGAGTCATATCACCACCAACAGCCAACTGAGGAGTGCTATAAACATCCCTGCTCTGAGAGCCACCAATAATTTTCCCAGCCTACCAATAAAAAAATCATTGTTGCTGATTTCCATAGTGAGTTAATGAACTTGACGCTCAACTACAGCACCAGACAACTGCTATCCCCCTCTTCTCACTTGTATTTGGACAGTGACAAAGAGCACTTGACTCCCGACCAAACATTTGTTAAAAGGACAAATTTCAACAAACAGAAACATTTGAAACAGCGAAGCAATAATCAAGCTATTGCACTGTTTTAGTTGGTATCATTCCAGTACTTCCATTGGGATAATCCAGCTGACACTTGGCCTTGGGACAGGATGGATGCCTTGTAACGCAAAATCTCTGCTATAGGGGTATTCTGAAGTAAGCCTGGTATTTGAAAATGTCTTTTTCAGCAGATAGATAAACAACCAAAGGAACTGGCTGCCCAGGCATCAGGCACAGCAGCATCAGCAGATACCTGCGGCTCAGATACGAGCGCCCTGAAGGCATTTACAGAGAAACAAGCACTGCAATAAAGAATCTGAAGAGGTGATCTTGTAAATATTTTACATTTTGCTGGTCTGCCTCCAAGCAGTGAGTGAGCATCAGCAGACACAGAGCAGGAGAAAGCAGAGTAATGAGAGGAACGTGACCAAAGGGATTGGACAAGGTTTTCTGAAACAATTCTGCAAAGTGGATGCACCAGCGGTCAAGTCAGAAGCCACATGAAGCCCAAAGTCTGGGCTTCAGTGTGGGCTGCAGACAAACCCTGCAGAGGAGACAGAGCAAAAGACAGGTGGGGGGGCAGAAAAGATGCACCCTAGCACCAAGCCAGCAAATGGGGCTCCAGCTGCAAGCTCCCTTTGCCCTTACAAGCAGTGAATGAAGATGAGAAAGGCAACACCCAGTGCTGTGCAGCCGGAGCAGTCAGGCAGGATAGCTGTTTTACACACACAAACCACCGAGCCATCCTTATGTATCTTTATTGCACACATCCATCCTTATACCTCTCATGGGATGAGGCCAACTTCCCTTCTCAGGATAAACTATTTCTACTCAACGCTGCCAAATCCATCTGTTCCCAAGACAACTTTTGTTACTGCCTAACACAGATATTTTGGAAGGGTAAATCTTCCCCCTGCCCCCTGACCCTGCTTGCTGGATCACTTAAGATATTCCCGGGTGTTCTTCCAGCCACAAAAAGGCACATTTCCACCCAAAAATCTCCATGATAGCCTACAGGCAGCTCAGGGCAACGCCAGTTCCTACTACAGCTGCTTGGCATGGGAGCATCTCCAGCACCTATGTTTCATTTTCAGGCTTACTGGCAGCCGGCTCAGCAGTTATAAGTGGCATCATGAGTAAGAATGCCAGAGGTGAGCTAATTAGTGGGTGGCTGTCTGGAGCAGCAGCTTCCCCAGGCTTTGCTTTGGGTACACAGTGTAGGATGACTGATCTCAGCAGTGTGAGGACGTTTGTAAGAGTAGATTTCTGGAACACATTCACACCGACTAATGATTTGGGGGAAAAATACTATGATTTATTCACTGGCATGCTCTGCCATTGGTGTGGTGTAAATACACACACACGTCTGGACACATCTCTATTTTTGGAGCTCTGTGCACAGGGTGCCGGGTCCACAGTTACTCCATTGACAAACAGGAAGCGCTCTTCACTGAGCTGGAAGGCTTTCAATCCTCCTCTTATTGTAAACATTATCTGCCTTCAAAATCCTTAATGTGTTGCAGATGTGACAAACAATAAAAGACCTATCATAAAAAAAAAAAAAAGGCTTGCCATCTCCGTGTTTCCCACTGGGGCACCATAATAATGAATTTATTAGCATATAGCACTCACCAACATATGTTTATAGTCACTCACAAACTTTTGACTTGACAGTTTACAAGTATGTTTAAATCATTAGCTTTAAGCGGAGTGTCCAGTTATTACAGGGTCATTATAAATAGGAAACAAAGGTAGCATTTTATACAACAGGCGATAAATCAAAACTAGGCTGTATTCAGGAGTGACTTTGTACGGGGATTTTTTTGCTCTCTTTTTCTTTTTTTTAGATCTCCACATTTCCCAAACCTTTGGAGACCCACAGTGTGGAGCAGGAGAACCACAGAACGATAGAATCATAAAGGCTGGAAAAGACCTCTGAGAACCCCAAGTCCAACCCCAACCCACCCCCACTATGCCCATAACCACATCCCTCAATGCCACACCTCCATGGTTCTGGAACACCTGTGGGGATGGTGACTCCACCACCTCCATGGGTCACCTCTCAACCACCAGCACAGACACAGCATCCCAAGGATCTGCTTTTTGGGCGGTGCTCCTTCTCATGCAAAGACCTTGGGCATGGCCAACTCTGCCAACGTTTTCACCCAACCTCTAGCCAAACCCAGCACCCACTTGCACATAACAAATACACTGCAAATACTCAGTGGCAGCACAGTGTTCATGTGTCTCGCTAAAGCCTTTATCTTACACAGTGATCCCACTGCAAATGAGATTTCAAGGCAGGGCCAAGAAGCTGTGGCATGCTGTCCAGACGTGGCCCACAGCCTTGCTGTGCAGGACCACGTGCTTTTTGCTGTGTTGCCCTTGGATAACAGGACACGTGCTGCAGAGCTGCCTGCCAAGTCCATGCGAAAGGCAGAGCCAACACTCAGCAAGGGAAGAGTTCTCAGCTGCTATCATGGGGCTAGGGATATTTCCTCTTCAGCTGAACCAGACTGCTAAGAAAAAGAAAACCAAACACCCAAAATGCATTCCCTGACTGCAAACCTGAGGGTGAGCATGGAAATGCATTTAAAGAGGATTTGCATGCTTGATCGCTCTGCTAGGACACCTGCACTTCTGCCTTCATGCTGCCACAGGGAACCTCAGGGACTCAACCCCAGCCACTCCCAGTCTCTGTGTCTCTATTACAGGGCAACCACCTTGGGAAGGAGGGAGACAAAGCCACGCCAAACGCAGAAGTTCATTGCAAAAAGTATTTCCAGATTTCAAAGCCTGGCATCATTTCAAATAGGCACGCTAACCTCAAATTTAGCATTTGTAGAACTGGGGGGAGATGTGGAATGGTTTCTGGTCCCTTTTATTTTGTGTTACGTACATATGATATGATGGAAAAAAAAATAATTGAAAAACGCCCCTTTCAAAGAGAAAAAGAAACATTCTCAGAATGTTGAAAGTACTTCCACACCATCAGCAACTTTTCCCAGGCTTGTTTCCAACATAGAACTTGAGCAGTGTCACTGTTTCTATCCAATACCAACCAAACACAATTCTGTCACAGTCAGATCAACTCTACCTTTCTACTCTAAGGATACACAAAAATGAGCATCACAGCACACACAGCTGAGGAAGAACCAGAAAGTCTCTGTGGCCAGCACCATGGCACAGCATTGTCCTCCAGGCCAGTCGGTGCCCAGAAGCTGCGCAGTCCAAACACAGCTCTCCCAGCATCCTGATAGGTTTAACCTGCTGGGACACAACGCCCCAAGCCATGGCTGCTTTTCCACTGTGTTAATATTTACCCATTCTTAGCAAAGTCAGCGGCAAACACCCTCCAGCAGAGTAGCACGGGGAGGATAAGCCCTCTTTTCATGTAACATGTTCACATACCGCAGTGACAAGAGAGGTCTAAATTGCCAGACAGGCAGGTTATCTGGGGATCAATACAGTGATTAAACCAGCCTACAGAGATAGAAGAAGGCAGAGAGGATTATGCACACAGCTGATGATATTATGGGGAAGGCTGGAAGAGGAAATTAGAAACACGTTAAAATAGCATGGAAGTGTGATGCAAAGAAATGAAACACGTATCTCTGCACTCAGCTGAGGACAACACGGATCACCTGCATTTCCTTAGCATATACTTTGATATTGAGATCTTGGATGAAAGAAAGGGCATTTTATCCTTCTCTGAATGATGCGTTTCTCTTTCAGACCTGGGTTGGAGAACTTAAAGAGCCTTTTCCTTCTCCAAACTGATATTTGAATATATGTATTTTATATATTTTACATAATGTAACAATAATCTTTGATACGAAACGGGCATTTGATATTTCAGCTCTCACTTCATTAAGGATATTTTAATTATCCCAGGCCAATGGGAGGAAGTTTATAAACATCTGTGCTTCGTTTAAGAGCCCAAATTCCCCTCTTAAACTTCAAAGCTGTAAAGCTGATTTTATCCAGGTTCAGTTGTCTGGTCTCTCCAAGAGCGCAGAGCTGGGACTGGCATTAATTGGGTTGAGCTTTCAGCCACAGCCCCCCCAGCCAGCAGACACCACACACCCACCATGGACGTGGTGGTCTCACTGGTGTGAGCAGGAGGGAGGATGGCAGTGGTTTGGAGGTCAGGAGAAGGCACCCACCCACCTTTCCGTAACTGCTCAAGTCACAGCTGGACCTTCACTTCCACCTCCAGTGGGTGACCAGGAAGAGGTGACTTTACTAATTACATGCCATGAAGCATCAGGACACCTTACTGACATCTCGAGGAGATCCAAAGACATAAATCATACTGACAGTCAATGCTGCTGACCCTAAGGGTCAATGTGAGTGCCTGAATCACTTCTCAAAAATGAATCTGAGGTGTTTTTCTCTTGAGTTTTGTTTGCTTTTAAACCCTCTCTCTCTAAACTCCACATCAGAAACAACCAAGAGGGTTTGCTGCACGCAAACCATCTTTACTGACATCCTGAATTCCTCCAGAAACCAGAAAAGCTCACCTTTAAATTCCTAAAGTGTGGGCAGCAGAGGATGAACGGTACCTACAGCTCAGCTACACTCAACACACCCCTGCAAACTGACCTGGAATGGGAAGCTGAGCAGACTCAAGAACTGTCACCCAGACCTACTGACCCCAGAGGAACAACCACCCCCAGAACCACTGTCCCCATTACCTGCTAAGAACCGGAGCTGGTTCTTCACTCGCAGCTCTCCATCCCCAGAGCCTCTGCCACAGTCATCTTCATCATCGCAGTCTCCACTCTCCTCTTCCTCCTCCTCTGGGGTTTTGCCTGTAGCTTTTCGGTGGAGCAAAGCCATCCCTTTGAGCAGCTGGAAGACAGGATGTATCGTGGTCATTGAACAGCTCCCACCACCCTCCCTACTTCTTCATCTCCTGCTTGCAGGAGCGAGTGACAGGGCTCCATGGAACCACAACAGTGGGCTAGGTTGGATATTTGGAATATTTCTTCTCAAAAGAGTGGTGATGCATTGGCACAGGCTGCCCAGGGAGGTGGTGGAGTCACTGTCCCTGGAGGTGTTCAAGAAATGTGCAGATGTGGCACTGAGGGACACGGTTAGTGGGCATGGTGGTGGTGGGGTGGGTTGGACTTGGCAATCTTAGAGGTCTTTTCCAACCTTAATGATCCTATATGACCCTGGTGCATGCCTCATGCCAAAGCACTGAAGGGCTCTGGTTCATCCATGCGCAAACGTGCACACAAAGCCTCAATGGAACAAACAGTAGGAGGAAATAAAACCACCTTGAGAAACTCTACCCCTTGGCTTCTCCCTGGGAGAAGGACATCTACCAGCCAACAAAGTCCACAGGTCAGCAGCAGAACACACTTCCAGAGCTGAGCCAGATGAGTCCTGCTTAGAGGCAAAGCCCCCCAGGAAGTCAGACACAGAAGCAGTGGCACAGCTGAGCCCTGGCCAGTGGTCAAGGACAAGCTGAGCTCAACCCCAGGCTCGATTACTGCTGCACCACTGCAGGTCTTTGTGCTGCCAGTTCAACACAAGGTGATCTGCTGGAAAGCACCATGGAGCTGCTCTCAGGGATTACTGCCCATCTGAGGAGTAACATGTGGGACAAGAAATGACAGATCCCTCTGGCACCGCTTTGGGAAACCAGGACAGCTCTGTATGCTGCAAATCCCATAGCAGAGAGCCCTCGTCCCAGCATCACCCCACCTGGGGCAGGCAGTACAGTGATGGGAGCACCCAGAAGATGCTCACAGAGATGAGCATCTAAAGCACTGGATTAAGGCAGGATTTGGCTTCACCAGGTAAAGCAGCGCAGTGAAAGAACCCATAATCCACACCAAGCAACTCCAACATTTTCAAGCAAAAACAAAATCAGCAAAAAACAGCTCCAGAGCTTTAAAGTCCTAACTGCTCCTGACAGGCTGCACGTCACTGAGCACGGGTTGGATACCTCCACTGAAGGTCAGGGCTGCTCTCAGCCAGGGAGCTCTCAGTACCATCGGCGCAGCGCGTGCAGGATTAGACACATCTTTAAGATGTTGCCTTCCTCTTCCCACTGACTTTCCTGATTTTGCTCTTGCTGAAAGAACCCAGTTATTTCATCACCAACCCAGCTTCCCTTTGAAAAAGCATGAGTCAGCCCGTTAATATACGCTTAAAATTTCTATCGCTACCGCTGCGCTGCTAAAAGCCTCTCAAATTTAATCTCTGCATTAAAAAAAATAATAGTAAAGAAAAAGGATAAGTAACAGGGAAGATATTGCAAAATGGGAGCCTTCTGCTTACTTCAGGGCTTTCGCTGGTTCCAGCTATTGCAGCAATATGCGTGCCTTTCAAGGCATTTTTTAATATCTGGAATCTAGGTTATATTTTTAAACTATTAAGCAAGTCTTAGAAAACAGTTCCTAAAATATTTAGCTGCTGAAGTTTATACAGCCTTGGAGGAATGATTCCAGCATCTGGCTCTCTGTCCACAGCAGTGTCCACATACCTTATTGTTTATATTAGAGCAGCCTAGTGTAATGAAAAACAAATGGCTCAAAGTGAGTCCGCTCCAGCTCCCTGCCGCACCCTGCGGGGAGCAGCACCATGGCACAGCTCTGCTTCACGGGTCCACGTTGAGCATCACCCATAGGTGACAAAAGGACACGGCAAGGATGAGGGTTTTCCCTTATATACGTGTCCCCAAAGGCAACATGCAGCCTTGCACAACTGAATCAGAGAGCACAGCCCCGCAGCAGTGCTAGCAGGTGAAGTGCAGCTCATCTCCCCAGAACTCAGAGATGCGTTTTCATGGCCATCAGCACGTCCAAGCTCAGACAGCCCAAGCTCCCAAATCCAGAGCCTTATTTTGTTTAGAAGTTTGCAGGCCTTTCCCAGAACACTACGTGACCACAAAAAGAAAAAAAAAATGATATACATACATAGACCAGTACAGAGCTGGGCGTAGCATGGGGCAGACCTCACGCAAACCAAGCACGGCGGCTGCTCAGCCCTTATCACTCTTTGCATTTCTCCCCTCCAAAGTCAGCCCACAGTGCTTAGGAAATGTTTGTAGAAGTCACGCTCAGAGGCACAGCGTGCACTTGCTCTTGCTGCATGCAGACCTGGTGGTTCTCACGTTGTGGGACCGAGGAACACCATGGCTTATTCAGACAGATGCCAAGGACAGACAACACCCATCGAGTCCTGCAACGCTGTTAATAGAGACTTCAGCAATAAATAAGCACACCATAAATACAGACTTTGTCAACGACACAGCTAACAGCATAGCTCAGATCAGAGCATATCAGCTGAAAAAAACAGTGAGCATGCCCCACACGATTTAGGACTCACTGCCCCAGTGCATCATCACTGCAGGATGCTCCCATTGCACCTGAAGCATGAAGCACACCAGCAGGAGCCTCACCATGCACTTCAGCAGCATAAATTCCATTACCCAGAACAGAGGCATAAGGAGCTTTCTGGCAGAGAGAATTAAGTTTTGGGATATTTTCAGATTTAATAAGCTCAGCAGGGGTGGGAAAATATCAGAATTTTTCAGTTGTTTTCATACATTAAAATTGCTCTTTCTCATATTACTATTTTTTTTCTTGGCATGCTATAAATTAGCAGCTTCATTTCTCAGCCTTTGTAGCCACAGTGAAATAGGAACTTCCAAAAAAACAACACATGGGCCTCAGTGTAGCCAAGCATAAGCTGACCACAGTGTCTGATGGGCACAGTGATGCTCGTGGGCATCAGGATAGCCTCAGCCCTGCAAACCTGCCTGGGCATCAGCTCACCCATACAGCAAGATGTTGCACTGAGGGGCGTGGTTTAGTAAGAAATGTTGATGATGGACGGTTGGACTGGATGATCTTGGAGGTCTTTTCCAACCTTGGCGATTATGTGATTCAAGGGTCATTGTCATAGTAAGAAGAAAGAGAAAGTCCTACCAGGAGAGTAGGGCCAGCAAGGCCTCCCACCAAGTCCCTCCCCGCTAGCACAGACAGGAAACCTAGTGATGGGTGGGAATCCCAAAGTACAGTCTTGGGCATTCAGATAGAGAGCGTTGCTGGGCACCATGGCTTCAGCTGGCACAACATCATGGCCACACTGAACCATTGCACAGCCACCAGCACGGTCTGTGTGCTTTATGAAGTTATATTCGGAGCACTGAACATAGCTTCTCCATCCTTAAATAGCAAACAGAGCTGACTGCTACCCTAACATTACAGTTAATTCATGTCCTGTGGTGTGCAGACCATGGTAAGAGACAGGAAAATACATAGTCTGGTGATCGCTAAAGTCGTACGTAATAGCGAGATGCTTCAACTTAATCACAATTCACCCAGCTGCAAGAGTTTACAATCATATCTGCTCTTCTCTGCTAAACCATAATGGCAAAAATACACTGTAATGTACCCAGTGTAAACCAGAGTGCTAATTGTGGGAGCCCGTGCGCATGCACACGTCTCGGAGGTGTCTGTGGGGCACCCATCTCCCATCTGCATCGTAACCACGGGAAGAAGCACATGGGCCACATCCTATGCTCCCAACTACAAGATCCACCAGCTCAAACACGAGTCGGATTTGTGTCCAATCTCACTGCTTTCACATCCTACCCTCACCCCAGACACATGGGCATTGGCATGAGGGATGTCGGAATGCCCCAGCTGGTTTCCACACAAATATTTGTTCCTCACTTTGTCCTGTGATCTCCCCCCCCAAAAAAAAAAAAAAAAAAAACAACCAAGCAAGATCGGAAGAGCATGCCGAGCATTTCTGCAAGGAAAGCTCCCCAGGGTGTCCCAGCGTGATTTATACCATTATTCATAACCACGCAGTGACCAGACACAAACAGATGCAGCAGTGTGGGGTAATGACTCAGCTGGAGTTGGACGGGCGACCGTATGTTGAAATCTTTATAACTCCTTGTTCTTAACAACCACTTCACTCAGAGCTCCCCATCCCACCAGCCCCCCTGAGCCACCTGGCCTTGTTTTTCCAATTTTAACCTAAACAAGGAGGACTGCAACATACTTGTTATCATTAATCTCCCGTCTCCGAAAAGAAATCAACGTTGTGTTCCTTGGACTGCAGCTCAACAGTCGTTTTCTCATTTTGGAAACTATGCTCGCAGTATTGCAAATATCAATTTGAGCAATACCAAAATCGTGTCCACAAATTCAGATGAAATATCGGCCGTGAGATACAAGCACTGTGCTCCTTTAGGGCAGAAATCATCCCTTTCAACAGACTTCAAAAATATGTAAAGCAAAGAGAGCAGCCAAACAGATTATTAAGGGGAATAGAAGACTTTTAGAAAAACATTTAATTCCTTCATGAGTTTAGGGGAGAAGTCTGATTGATATTTGTAATCTTTTGGTGGACAGAGCTGTCATTTAATTTAGCTTGCATGACTGAAAGAATTTAATAAAAGTGTTCCACTGAGTTTTGCTGAAATTCTTTGCGTGCTTTCAGTAAGCCTCTGGAATACGATCAAACCTAAAAAGCTGGAGAGGACGGAGACTGATCTCGCAGCTAAAATAATATTCAGAATTGCAATATACATTTAGTAATCAAGCATTCACATCCAAAGAGCTTCACAGCAGGAACTCTCTGGGTGCCCAGCCACATGACGCTGCACATCGTGAACCAAAGCCAGCATGGCCAACCAACCTCTGTCTCTGCTAGGAACCTTCCAGCCGCTCAGCTCAAAGACTGTGGGCACAACATTGGATGCCATCCTTCTGGAGGTTTGGTAAGGAGCTCGGAGGAGCAAAGCTGTCCATTCTCCTCGTTTTCAGACACCCAACACAAAGGCCACCACACGTTCCACCCAACTCTTACAAGTCCCAGCAGGTCAGGTTTTTCTATTTTAAATTCCAGCCTGCTGAAAACATTGTCTAAGGGGAGAAAAATAGATCTCGTAGCCAATCCTGACCTTCAGATTTGCAACACTGACTAATTTATGGGTGGCTTTTAAATCAGGGCAGCATCATGGGAAACGTGCAGATTTTCACACGATACTGTTCCCTGTTAACAGCTCATTACAATGTACAGAAGTATATTCCCATTATGAAATACAGCTGGAGTTGTTTTGCTTACGAAGGTCATTATCTGATCGCCAGCGAGAACCAAGGCAAGGAACCCATTTTAAAAGCCTGAAGTTGCGGACTATTTGAGAACTCATGTGTTTTGAATTTTGTGGCCTGATCATACACAAGCATGCAACAAGGAGAATCAATTCTCTCCACTTCCTTTGCTTATTAGCCCTAGAAATAGCATGGAAAAAATTATCTTTTATTAGCAAATACTTCCTTTATTATTCAACCAACCCTCATCATGGGATTCAATGATGCCCTCCTCTCCACCTTCCCATTTCCCAGCTCCATTCCTTTTCATCTTTTCTGTGGGCAGAAGGCCTTGGCGACACAGAAGCAAGCACAAGCCAGAACTCAATGCAGCATCAACAGCATCAATTTTACTTGCTTCTTTCTGAGCTCCAGAGAGCTTTTTCCATCTCGGGCAGCAACAAAACGCAACACACATTGCAGAGATACCCAATGTTCCCTGGCACGGAGTACCACCATTACAAATAAGGGAATTTAAAATCTTAAAAATACATGTGAACAGCAGGATCTGCCTTGTAAGAGTGAATGCATGTGTGCATGCACAGATATCACTGCCCTGCTGACTGCATCAGCCCCAGACAGAAGGGCCCATTGTGGCCCACATGGTGACCCTTCCAGTTGGGTACATCTTGGCCATGCAGACGTGGCAGAGGAGAAACCTGTTCCTAATTGTACTCCTGTTTCAAGCTCAGCACAACAAGGAGCAATCGCTAATCAAACATTAATAAAGGGGAAGCAGGCTTTGGACCTGGAAAAGTCATTTTCAGTGCTTGCAAAAACAATGAGTTGTGCACATCAGCTGTTTTATCAGCTGCTCAAAAAGCAAACTCTGCACGTCCCCATGCAGCCTGCTTCAAACCATTTCATATGTGTACACTGCTGAAGCCATACTCAGCAGAGCAAGCCCCGGGCAGCACAACAGGGCAAAGAGGGCTCATTCTATACTGTGCTCTTTGGACAAAAACCAGAAGTGTTTTACTCTGTTTCCCTCAAAATGCTGTTTCCTGGAATAGGAGAAACCCCTGCTGCGCTCGGCTTGTGCCACTGGCATAGCAAAGCCCCCTGTACTGCCTGCACAGGCTCCAAGCAGATGCTCTCAGCTGCCATAAAGCAGTTTTTCTGGTCACTCTTGATAGCCTTAAAAAAGCCAGTGACAGCAGTGAATTACTGGCCAAAGGGCAGCCCTATGTTATGGATCATCAGCTTAACTCCAGATTAGCTATCAAATCTGACAACATCCCTATGGGTAAAAGCAAGACAGATAAAGACCCCTAAATGTTGGCAGTAATTTAAATGAGTCCACGTTGGACACTAAATCTCTGTTGGCAGCAGAAAGGGCTGCCAAGCCACTATGAATCGCTGCAGTTTGGTGACTGCTAGCTGATGTCTGGGGCAAAATGCATCCATGGACATGGAGGTTAAACCCTACTGGCACCAGGATGGGCAGAGGGATCGGCTCCTGTCTGCTCTCCCTAGTACAGAAAGTGTCACTTCCCTGACCCAAACAAATACTCATTCATCACAGGGCACATGGGAAAAAGATTACTTGGGCTTTACGATCAGCTCATTCACCTTGTAAGCAGTTCCTTCCCCTTCTACCCCACAGCTATTTACGGCTTGTTTTTGTGCATCAATAGGAAGGAGCAGAAGAGCGTGGTGCTGAGCAGGGTCCAGTCCTGCCCAGTCCTGCTGCTACATCAGTGCCACTGCTGCAGAAATGCTGCTCACGTCTTTGGATATGAGAAGAAGCAGCTCCTTCTCCTTTGCACTTCTTTGCAAATTACCACTGGTACTTCATCATCCTTTCCTACGCACCTCTGCCCACCTCCTTTAAACACAGGTCTCCTTCAGACTCCAGTGTCAATCATTAACTCCAACACACTCTTGCATCAGGAAGGTAATGTTTCAGCACCTTCCAGGAGTCTGTCTGGATCTTTTCCTGCCAGGATCAGGCTCCTACAAGCTACAGAGTCTCTAAAACTAAAGCAGAAACACAACTTCTTGTGCAAAAACTCCACTGCAGCTCTTCTTAACTTTTTCTAGCTGACCTGCATCACTTCCTCAGCCCGTGCCATAGGACACATAACTGCTCGAGATTTGGTGTCACTTAAGCCAAAGCACCACGTGCCCTGTTGTGGGTTTGGTGAGGGCTTTTGGTGCTCAACCCAGGAGCCATTTGTGCCATTTGCCTTTCCGTCTCCTTCCCCTCTAGTCTACACTAGACAGGAGGATATAGACCCATTTCTCTCCATGCCAAGCAGCCACCCCTCAGGGGGTTGGCAGCTGAGCAAAGGAGAGGTGTGGGAGCCTACATGGGCCAGGACCTATCAGTATTATCCATATTTTCCATATTTTGTTTGGTTGTGTTTGAGCACAGCCCTGCTGTGCCATCCAAAAGGCATTCAGGAAAGCATAAAGCACACATCACCAGAAGACAAAACATCAGACAACAACAAGCAGCAACATGGAGTTGCACTTGACAGTCCTTATGGGTCCTCTCCAACTCGAGATATTCTATGATACCAGCAGAATGGTAGCATACAGAGACTATGATTCAAAAGGCAGGAGGCACAAGGAACAAGAGAACAAGTAGAGGTGGAGCTACCAACCACCTCATCCTCTCATTCTGGCACCAAGGCAGAGATGGACAGAGGAAAAGTGCCCTCGGTCTGTAGGTCTTTGGGTCAGGATGCAGTACTCAGTTTAAAGGATGGGTACTAAAAGCACAAGGCAGATGCACATGCCTAGCTTAGGAGCATGGTGCTTTTGCCTCACAACCATGCACATCGCGGCTTCAGTGCAATGTAATCCCACACCACAGCACCTGGAAGGACAGGCAGGTGATGTGCCACCAACACACCCTGAGCCCTGTTAGAAATGTTTTTGGAGGGGTCTCCACTTCCCTCTCCCACCCACCAGCCCAACCCACAGTGGCATGGCTGGGAGATTTCCTTTTGGCTCGGGCTCCAGCACACGTGGCCACTCGCCAGCTGTCAGCAACGTCTGTCAGGGCTGCCTGTGAGCAAACAGCTCATCCTTGGCACCAGGTAGGAAGTGGCGAGCCTGGAGCTGTGCCAGAAGGATTTATCCCTCTCCCCTGTTTTCCTTCTGCCACTCTGCAAACAAATCTCTGTCCCGGCAGCATCCCCTTCTCCCTAGGAGCTCCCAGCAGAGAGGGACTCCCCAGATCTCATATTTCTGTACACAGTGCTGACCTGGTGCACCCCTAACCCCACAGTGCCACCCTGAGGGTGCCACTGCCCACAAGGCGTTGCTCTTTTTAGCCTCACTTTTGCATTTGCTTTGTCCCAAAGCCCAGAAATAAAATTCAGATAGTCCCCTGTGAGTCCCACAGAGCTGTACAGCCACCCCATGAGACAGTTACTTTCTACCTGATGAGACAACCCCAATGCAAGGTTAATTACAGAGCTGTTAACCTCAGCAGAAATTTAATCCCTACAAGAGGAGAAAGGTTTCATAGCAAACATCCCCAAACTCATCAGCAATGGAAGAGAGCAGCCCGCCTGCCAACCCGAGGATGCACAGGGGCAGGCAGTGCCTGGCTGAGCACCTGGGAGCTGTGGGCTCCCTCCAGCAGCACCATTCTATCCCCCAGCCCCACGTGGAGGCAGAATGGGGACACGGTGCTGGCATTGCTGGGGAAGGCGCTCATCTGGAGCGGGGAGCCCAGGGCCCCCAGCACTACTGCCACAAGTATTTATGCACTGCACATTAAACAGGCACTCAACTGAGACAAACCAGACCAAAAGTAATCCCAGGAATGGGATCTTTCCAGCCTCCGTGGTCCCTAATTAATGGCTGATGGCTGGGCTGGCTCCTGGGCCAGGTCATTGCTCTCCTCCACACCCAGATCTTGGCTGCTGCTTGCTAAAAGCCAAAGAGGAGAAAATCTAATTTTGAGGATACAACTTTGCAAGCATCAAGACTGCCTCCTAGGATCAGCCTACAAATAAGATGAGGTCCAACATGAACACCGCTGAAACACCAGGGTGCAAATCACCGCCATTATTATCTACCAGAAACATAGCCCGCAAGGCCCAGCATTTAGGGAGATGCCTTGGGGTGGTTCTGCCCCCGAAAACACATGGCCACCAGCTGTCACAGCTCACCAGTTAAATTAGGTTCAACTCTGGTCACTTTATATCCTCCCCCAGAGAGACCCAACACTGGCAGAGGAAACCTTGATACTCACCTCCCCAAATCTCACCCTCCACATTTAGGAGTGATGCGCTGCCCAAAAAGGTCAACTCGCTCCTTCCACGCTCACAGGCAGGAGGCACTCTTTGGGTCCTGCCAAGAATACAAAGTCATTTCCTGCCCATCGTGACAGCCTCTGGTTACAGGACACCCACCTGCAGCCAGCTGTCCCCAGTTCCTCCCACTGACAGTGCTCCATCAGGCAGCATCTCCTTACACGTGTCCCCAGGAAGAACAGCCAGGCACATTTTCTTCCTTTAAATATAGTTCCCTCACAATACAGCCAGCCAAGGCCACAAGCAATAAATATTGCTGCAATCCAAACTCCCGTGTTTGCTCTTAAGCTTCATGTGCTGCAAAGGCCATCCGTTGTAGCGCACGGTACAACAGCAAGAGCACTAAAGTATCACCTGGCCTTTGCAGTTAGTTACGTGTCAAAAGCAAGCTAAGAAGTTTAATGAGCACCAGCATTAACTGACAGAGCCCTCCTGAGAGTGAGGGTTACTTACAGGTGTACTGACACACACAGGTTATAGCAGCCCCATTGAGGAGGGGAGTGCAGTGCCAGCACGAGGCCTGCCTAATTACCAGCAGCTGCTTCATCAGCAGGTGCAACAAAAGGAGCATGATGACAAATCATTCATTGCTTGAAGCATATGAAACATCATTCACCTTCTGACAGCAGCACGGTTGGCTCTCAGGGCTGCGCAGTGGCCATTTGCTCCATGGACACCGGGCAGAGCATGGGGAGAGTTCCCAGGACAGAGCAAGGTGTGCTGCACAACAAACACCTCATGCACAGTCCAGGGCAGCTCCCAGCAAATCCTCCCAAAGCCTGGGACAGGAGGACAGCAGGATAGTGCTGCCCCACAGCAGATCCAACTTGGCTGTTCTTTCCTCCCTTCTTGTTGCTACAAAGCTGTGCTCCATCGCACTGGAATTAAAAGCACCGTTTTTGTTAGCAAGTAATTTCCTAAAGAACAAAAGCAACCAGAGTTGCTCTGTGGCCAAGGAGACCAGGGATGACCTTCCACGCCCGCTCAGGAAGACGAAGATTGACTCCCATGACTTCAATCTGAACCACATTTTAAACTCCTGCCATTAAGCCAAATTTGGGGGAGAAATGCCCCAAATGAGAACCATATCAGAGAAGCTCTTTGGCAGAACCAGGGATGCTGCTGTCTTGCGCATGGGGCACAGGGAAGGCACCCAACCTCAGATGTACCTACTGATCCACAGCACATGGTGATACTCGATACAATTAATGAGGCACATGATAACATTAATTGAGCATTAATTTCATATCAACAGATCCACTGCATCTTGCTGCACAATGGTTCATCCAGGTTTGTTTCCTCCACAACAGGATAAACCCCGGCGGTGGTACAGGATATCTGGTGTTTGTCTTACAGTACTGCTGTGCATCAGCTGCTTGTTTTGGACACAAAAGAAAATGAACCCCTTCTCAAAGGTATTTTTTCCCAGCTGATTTCCACCGCATTGTTCGGAGGACACACACCAGGCACCTGCCTCCTCGCACGGTCCCCCCGGGGCTGAAGCCACAAGGGCAAAGTTGAATCCCTCTTCTTGCATAAGACTGCAGCAACCAGGGAATTTCAGGGAAGGAGAGCAATAAAATGCTATTTATGTTACGTAAACACTCTGAACAACAAAGTGGTGTGGAAGCAACCCAAAACCCTGACCCAAGCTCAGCCACCTCAGCTTCCTGGTCCTGCTGACAAAAGTCAGGAGCAGAGTCACTGCACGGGAAGGGTTGGCCGCTCCTGGTCACTGCCAAGCTGTGCAGTCATCTAACACTGGTAAGAGATGGAACACTGCTAATGACCACTGGATAGGGAAGTGGCACTAGCAAAAAGAAGGTACGGCTGAGGCTTTCCTTTTTCAGACATTCCCTCCAAAAATTGGCCTCCTGCAGTGACAGGATTTCTGCCATCACCTCTGATAAAAGCAGTGGGACAGTGACAGACAGCAGCCAGGAGATGCTCAGCACCGCCACGTCCCAGCGTCACCGAGCACTGCCAGAAACACGGCTATCTACCGCCCTTTCCTTACTTAAAATGGGAAATACCTTGCATTCCTCAGCATATTTAACTGCCACAAGAAGTAAAAGCGCGGGGCTCAACAGTGCACTCGTTACGCTGCTCCATGTCATGCAAGACCACATGCAAAACCGGCAAGGAACTTCAGCAGACGCAGCCCAGATTACACGTTAGCCAGTCACCATCTGCTTAAAAACCACCCGCACAAACACACCGAGCTCAATTAATCTCAGGCTGTTAAGGAAAACCCACTGAGGGTGACCTGCGGGTACAGCGTTCCCACAGCCATGCCGATAACACAGGGATGTTTGCAGATACGCCCCTGCCACATGATAGCTAGCATGCTGTAAGCGAGGAGGGGAAGAATGGTTTTGGATTTAAAACATCACCAAACAATAAGATACGGTCCAATTTAATTATGTTCTGCTTCCAGAGGGTCTCTCTTCCCCCGACTTACAAGATCTTCTAATTGTTGCTTCCATAGAGAGCATTTACAGTGGTGCGTTAACAAGAGTAGAGGAACAGCTCGAGAGGACAGCACTGTTGCTCCTTAAATACCAGGCCTAGACTTGGTGGAGCTATGCACTATTTTGTGCAGTAAAAGAGGAATTAGCTGATCCACTCCAAAATGAGTTTATCATTAAAATAAAAATCCTCCGTCGTCTTGTTTAATGGCCTTAGTAAAAAATAATTGCAACGTCTGGTTGCTTTCGACAACATGTGGTTTTAATATTTTAATTGTTACAAACTGTTTAATAATGTTGAACAAAAGGCGTGTCCAAGCAATTATTGTGTTTATTAACTTTTCTTTTGAGGACTTGATAAATTATATTACACATATACAGCACTTCAGATATCGTAGCATTAACTTATTTCGTTTAGAAGTGGAAAATGAGCTAAAAAGTGGCTCACTTTAGTGCAAGTTAAATAGCGTATTTTCTTGAGACAAGCACTGTGCATCACTTCATTCAGCAATCTGGGAGTCCATGTGTTCTTACCATTACACTGCTTCATCTGGGCAGCAAACTGAAAGAAGGTGGAAGCAATGAAGCTCACTGTGCCTGGCAGGACACAGAGAGCCATGATTCCACTGAATGTGAAGGAGAAATACAGCCTTGAAAGCTCATCGGTCTACCACCACACACCCAATGGACTTCCCTACTTGGAGCCACCAGGGACAGCGCCCACAAGGCCATTCCCAAGCCCCTGTCACCTCCCCAGGAGGACAGCCATCTCCATGCCCCACATACAGCCCATGTGTGGGTCTCCCCACACGGGGACCAGATCTGACCCTCTGCCACCCCCATCCCTCGGACGTAGCGCGCTGTTCCCAGGCCCATTTTGTTTACATTTGATTCAATCAAGTTGTGGCCTTTTGGCCTCCTTCCAAATTAACTTCTGGGTGACCTCTGCCGTGCCCTCTCCCAGCAGCCAGGCCTCCAAGAAACAGGCCATTAAACCCACAAACAAATATCAGATATATTGGTTGATCAAGCCAGCTTCAAACGCAGCTATTTAACCTCTGGCACATGCTTTCGCAAACTAAGTATATTTTGTCTTCAGCCATTCACCCCTCTTCGCCTACTTTTCTTTTCCCTTCCCCTCCATCTAGAGCTCCGTGCTTTACAGCCTCATAAAACTTGGAAA
>PPHD01002331.1:10905-36423 GCA_002909625.1 Bambusicola thoracicus | reverse complement strand
TTATGGAAAAATACTGCATACCTCAGGGAAGAACGTGGCTCCAGGGCAGCCCCCTGAATGCCATGACTCCATAGGGAGCACAGCCATGGGTTCCTCTTTGTTTTTAAGACTTGCACAGTATTTTCATAGACCCAAAATAGAGAGCGTTGATGTAGCTAGTAGGGCTGGGCATCTCAGGAAAGCATCTAAATTTACTCCAAGCCTTCAGGACGCTTACAGATCCTGAGCACTATCTGACTCCTTGTTCTACGTGGAAAATTTCGTAAGGTTATTGTTATAGCCACAGCACAACTGCAGACAACTGACCTGTGCTGCAGCTAATTGTGCCGCTTTGGTTTATTTTTGTCCATCTCAGACTAACAGCTTGTATGTCTGACAGAAGCTTGCTTTCCTTTTCCCCTTCTAGTGAAGGATTATTAATAGATGAGGCATCAACAAAGAAAAGACCATTTGAGAAATAAGATGGGACACTTGCTCTCCAGTGGAAAAAAACAACAGCACACACCCGCATGAAACATTACTTTCTTTTTAAAGAACATTGACAAGAAAGCCCTCTTTCCTTCGGGACGCATTCATATTCCCTAGAGTTCATGATTCACCTAGCATTTCTGCCCTCTGCAAATAGATTAAAATCTGAAGGACTTTTTTTTCCCCTATTGTGCTTCAACGATTTTAACCTAGGTCAGATGCTGACTTGCAGAAGGCTGGACTTGAACATCATTTCCTTTTATCACTCCTATCTCAGACTTCATGGTCTCTCTTTGGGCTCTAAATAAAATGGGACTAAACATAATCAGATCTCATGCTTCAGGGCAAAATATAATTACCTGGAGGGATCAGGAAGAAATTGTTTTTCTTCTGTGAATAGCACTGATTAATGCAACGTGTGTTTATGGTGTTTTCTTCTGACAAGCAGTTCAAAGTGCTGCTGCAAACAGACTGCGTGGGCCAAAGGTCTTGTGATGCGCTGTGATAAGCTGAATGCTCATTGCATGGGCCTGGAAGTGGGTTCTGATAAGCAAAGGAGCTTTATCTTTATCTTTTAGCCTTAGGAGACTTTTGGGTTCAGGTCTTGAAGCAGAACTTCACTGCAGAGAGGTATGGAAGAGCTGAAGGTGTCTGTAGAGGAAGAGTCACAGAACTGTAGGGCAGGTCTTGAATATCTCCAGAGAGGGAGAATCCACAGCCTCCCTGGGCAGCCTGTTCCAGTGCTTCATCACCCTCACCGTAAGGAATTTCCTTCACATATTGGTGTAGAGCTTCCTCTGCTCCAATTTATGGCTGTTTCCCCTTGTCCTGTCCCCACAGACCACTGAAAAGAAGTTGGCCATTTCCCTTTGACTCCCACACTTAAGGTATTTATAAGTATTGATAAGATCCCCTCCCAGTCTTCTTTTCCCAAAGCTGAACAGACCCAGGTTACTCAGCCTTTCTTCATAGGGGAGATGCTCCAGGCCCTTTATCAGTCATCTTTGTGGCCCTCTGCTGGACTCTCTCCAGGAGATCCCTGTACTTTTTTGTACCAGGGAGCCCAGAATTGAATACAGTACTCCAAGTGAGGCCTGACCAAGGCAAAGCAGAGGGGGAGGATCACCTTTCTTGCCCTCATGGCCACGCTCCTTTTAATGCACCCCAGGATCCCATTGGCCTTCTTGGCCACCAGGACACACTGCTCATGGCCAACCTGTCATCCACCGGGACCCCCAGGTCCTTCTCTGCAGAGCTCCTCTCCAACAGGTCATGTCCCAGCCTGCACTGACACTTGCCATTATTCCTTCCCAGATGCAAGGCTCTACATTGGCTTTTGTTAAACCTTACCTGGTTTCTGACTGCCCTGGGACCTATTCCCCGACTGCTGCTGCCATGGCCATGCTTTTGGCCTCCTGTGAAGCAAAAGTGATTCGTCTGTGCCCAGATTTGTCCTCTCTGGATCTCTGACACAGCTTCCCTCACTCCAACAGTCAGTCTCAGAGCGCAGAAGTGAATTTGGAGAAGAGCATTTTTTTCCTGGTGCAATGCTTGCCCTATTTCCCCAGGGATGCCGGCAAAAATATCTCCTCCAGTAGGTAGATGCTTTGAGGGTATTGGGAGCACTGATGGGGAAAACGAAATAGCACTGAGTTCAGCAGGAAAGGTTCTGTTTGCAGGCCTTGAGCAGCCCCCAGCCCAGCTGCTTTATGGCTGATAGCCATCAGCTGGTCATTGCCAGGTGGCTCTAACCCTAACTGCAGCCCTGGGACCAGGTGGGTGTAGGGAAGGTTGAAAAGGATGGGTTGCTGGCAGGGGACTGGTTTTTGAACCTCAGCTTCCTGTTCCTGGGGGTTAGCATTACTTTACCCTGATATTTTCATATTAGATTGGTACTATGTTACTATATTGTAGATGAGACAATTCATTTGATAGATACAGCTTATAAGGTCTCTGTGGAGAGAACAAGGCTCTGCTGCTGTCCTGAGTGGTGGGCAATGAAAGCCGTGTGCTACGTGATGCAAGAGAAGGCAGCAGAAGTTTCTGGTCTACCTGCGAAAGGAGGATGCTGAGCTGAAGACTTCATTTTCACTTGTACCAGGCCTCAAGTCCCCACTAATTTGAGGGTATATGTTAGAGAGGGGGAGATCTGAGCTCGCTCGTGGCCATGTCCTGTACTTCTTGGTCAGCTCTATCACGTGCAATAACAGGTGAGTGATCTGTGGCCATCTAGCTATACTCTTCTCAGTTTTTCTGTTTGTCCGCTGCACTTAAAATCAAAACATCCATAGGAACAGCACATGGATATACCCCAGGACCTTCTGGTGTGATGGGCTGTGTTTTCTGTGTCCTGCTGGCTGTAGATAATTGGTGGCTCAGGTACCATTTACATTTGAAGAATCCTCTGTGAAAGGGAGATAAAAAGGAAAAAAAAAGCAATGTTATAATTCTGGAACTCAGACCAGAATTAGACAGAAATCAGCATGTATATTTTTAATATCTCCAAAAGAACGGTTAATTATCTGTCTGAAGTACTGAGTTGTGTTGAGGCTCCAGCTGCTTTGCCAGTGGTGCAGACACCAGGATCGATAACCTGCTGGCTATCCTAGGACCCAGACTCACATGGTGGGCATGTAATGGTGGCCATGGGATTCATAATTTTGCAATCAATCTGTGTTTTTTCTTGAAGTTAAATCTGTAGTTTATTAATGATTTCATTTACAAAGCACCTTCTTGGAGGCATGCAAGGTGTTGTGCGAGCTATTAAGGTGCACTAGTAAAGAAAACGGCCTCGTAAAAAGAAAATGTGCAGAAATGAAAGGAGCTACTAAAAAGGCAGCCTCATGAAGGCAGTAGGTGTTACAAGTCTTATACTGATGTGAAAATGGGCTCTTCTGATGTTGTAAAGAATAATACTTTGCCACTGGGAGCTCAGATACCATGGTGACAGGACTAGAGTAAGATTTTGGGCAGAACAGGGTAGATGGAAATAGCAAAGTCAAAGCAAGATGTCGTGTTGATTTTACGTAATGAGATATGTCACCTGCCATAGCATCCTGTGCCAGGATAGTGCCCCTCAGTCCCAAAGGGGAACGCTACCCATTCATCCTTCCCTATTCGTGGTTGTATCCATCGGGTGAAGTTTTTCACCCCACAGTTTCCAGAGCTATGATTCCTGAGCGCTGTTGGTTTAGCAGTTGTGATAAGACTGTGTGGTTCTCTCTGTGTTCTCAGTGATGAGCAGTGGCAGGGATGGTGGGGTTTGGAAGCTGCGCTGCGGTTGCAATAGTGTAAAGGGCTGGAGATGGTGACCATGCACAGAAGTGGCCTATTCTGTTCATTCTGCCGAGCCCAAAGGTGGCCTCAAGTATCACGCAACGCTGGCAGCACAGCAAATCGTGCCTTCTGTAAGAAAGTGGGTTTTTAATCGGTGGTAATTTCTATGTGGTTTCTCAGAAAGAGGAGCACAACATACCCCCGCTTCTATCCCCGCCTCCGTTCTCAGCCCCCAGTTTATTCTGCCTGGTCTATTTCTGACTCGTCAGAGTTGCTGGGAGAGCAAGATTAGCAACTGATCATTTATGCTGATTTCCTAAGCACCGAAATGTCTTTCATTAAAACTGTCATTCAAGGAAAAAAAAAAAAATATGTTAAATCGTGCATTCAGTTTCATGGCATGTTGCAACTCTGGATGTGGCTTATATCCGTGTCTCCAGCATGGAGAGAGTCAGTTGACTGCAAAATTTCCTTGTCTTGAGAGAAGGAGAGGAGCTGTTGCTCCAAACTGAGCGTGGCAGTGGAGCTGGGAGGCTGGAGCTCAATGATCCTTAAGAACCCTTCCAACCTAAGTCAGCCTACAATTCTATGGCAGGCTTAACCTGAATGGAGCAGGACGAGGTGCTATGCATTGTCCTGGTTTTCACACAGCCATGGTAGAAGCTGTTCATGGAGGGAGAAACGAGGGCTTGTGTATCAGCAGCGTTGACTCGAGGACTCTACTTTTTGCCTCCCATTGCTGCGGGAAATGCTTCCCAGTGTCTGATTTAGAGGCATTTACGGTCCGAAGCTGGGGGTGTGCCTCTCTTGAGGGTGGAGGTGGTGTGGAAACATGCCAGCCCAGTGAAAGCTTTCTACAGGGCTCCCCGGAGGCACTGCAGCAGTATGGGGTGGAGGCTGAGAAGCACCTGGCCTTCAGCTCATCCTGCTGTTAGTCCCTCTGTGCTGTCCTGCTCCTCCTCCCTGTCCCCTGGCTGTTGGCTCTGGGGTCCCTCAAGGTATCCTGACGTCCCACAGTGCGCTCAGCCATTCTGCACTGCCCTCCCGGGCTCTGACAAGGGCAGCAGAGCTGTACGCAGCAAACAGTCAGGCCCAGCCTGTGATCACCTGCTTCGTTCTCCTTGTAACCCCAGGCAGCATCTGCAGTTTTGAAAGGTTGCAGCAATTACCCACCTTGCCACCCACTGCTTCTCTCCACAGGTCCCATTTTGATCCACACTCCTCCTGGCAACTTGTAGCATTACCTCCCCATGCTTTGATGTTCAGAGACTTAAGCATGTCAGAGGCAGCATAAAAATTGCATGTAATTATCCTTGGTCTGGGTCTGTGGGAGCAAGCAAACATCAATATTGATGCATGATGGCATTTATGTTTTATGTGTGAGCGTATACCTCCTATCCTCCATATTCAACAGTGGTTTTTGATCACTGCCTGTGTGCTGAAACATTAGAGAGCTGCTCCTGTGCTGCTTTTCCTGCTGGGGCTGGATGCTGCTGGATCCTCTGGAGCTGATTGCAATAAAAAGAGCCCAGGTCTGGGAGAGCCTGGTCTCTGCACCAGGTTTCCTCTCTGCCTGTGCTTCTGTACCATCGCTGACACCAATGAAAAATTCATGCTGAAAGATGGGAGGTGGAGGATGAGTGCAGCTAGGAGAAGAGAAGGGGGTGGGGAGAAGGGAGTGGTAGCAACCCTGCAATGGCTGTGGGGTGGGGAAGGGAGAGGGGCAACAGCAGTGGGCGGTGATAGGGGGCACACGTATGAGCACAGAGATAAAATGGCAGTGTCTCTGGAGGGATCTGGATCACCATCCTCAGACTGAGGATCTAGGGGTTTAGCTGTGGGGGAAGGACTGGGTGTTGTGTAGACATTCTGGTTGTGCTAGGCTCTCTTCAGACACCCTACCATGGAAGAGAATTCTCATTGTCACCAACTCTCTCTGACTTGGCCTTAAATTGCAGCCAGGACCAGAAATTTCACATTTCATCTTCCCTCGTGCACCCAACCTATTGCTTTTACTCTGTCTTCTCTTTCCAGTGTTGGTTGTGCTGGGACTGAGTTGCAATTGGATATCAGCAGGGACCTGTCCCAGGTCAAGGTGGATGGGGCAACATTGGATTGTGTTAATGCAGAAGAGTCACATACGGAGCTAAAGGGTGCAATGGGAGCTTGGGAGGGCACGGGGAGGGATTGGGCTGCCACAGCCCTGATGGACAGCATGTGCTGGGATGGGACAGGCAAAGCACCCTGGGCTGTTCTAGGTGAGTTTCCAATGGGACCTTCCCATGTGTAGGTGGGACTTACTCTGAAGCAGGGTGAACAAATGAGGATTAGGAATGAGGCCAGACCAACCTTCTGACAGTGTTAAATACTGATGAGCCACACAATACAGGAAATCCATGGGATTGTAGCAAAATCCCCTATGGAATGCTGTGTGTGTGCACAAGGCAGAAGCATCAGGGATGATGGGATCTGTTTGAACCTCAAGAAATGAGCTCGTTAGATACCTCTCCAGCACATGGGAAACAACTTGCTGTTCTTGAATGGATCAAGGCTGACACGTGAGGCAAGTGAATTGCTAGTGCCATAGGGCAGAGGCTTTGATGACTTTGGGCTGATGCTTTACTGTATGAGGTTATGGGTTCCTGCTGGCATTTCATGATACCTTGGGATGTTTGAAAACAAAGCCATGCTATGCATGGGTACGTATCCATGCCAGGTTCATACTTCAACCATGTTTTGGTCCCTGTCTATCTGTGTGCACATCTTGGGAACTGAAGATTTGCCGTTGACATGGGGGAGCAGGGAACAGTGCCTGGCTTGCTGAGCGTTCTCCATGCACAAGCTTGTACCAGTCTCTTCCTGCTGCAACTCATTATTCCTCTTCTCAACTCTCAGAGGAGTGATTTGATGAGAAATGCCACTGCTCTGGTATTTGTAACTGTGAATGGCTTCTCCCAGGGGAAGCTGCCATTTTGCTAATACCACATCAAAATGGATTTCCTTCCCAGAAATGGAGTAAACCACAGAAATAGAGGAGAAAAAAAAAAGAAAAAGGAAAAAAAAGAAAGACTCCCCAGCTCAATCACTATGAAATGTATGGTCTTCTGTGCATTAAAAAGGGGAATGGCATTTCCTGGGCTTTTTCTCTTCCTGTGGTCACTTTTAAAATACCCCTTGCTTGGGTACAGCTATATGACTTTGGATGTTAAGTAACTGCAGGATAGTATCTATTTAGATAAGCAGATGCAGCTGTGGTACATCATCAGGTTGTTGGTGTCAGTTCCTCTTTATTTTCATTTTTTTTTTCTAATTACAACTAAGACATCCAGAAACACATTTCTTCTTAGCAGCTTGCTACCCCTTGTTGAAATCAGCTGCTTTGATGAAGATAGTCTATTATGCTTCAAAGTGAGGTTGGGCTCTTGTAAGTAATCCTGTAAATTGAGTACCACGGGGGCCTCTCGTGCCAAATGAGATCTGAGGACTCATAGTGGATAGGAATTGTACTCTTCAGTCAAATGCTAGTACAGCTTCGCTAGGCAACACTGACTGGTGTTCTGGATAATAATGGTTTGTCTTTGCATCCCTAAGGAAAATGAAACAATTCGTAGTTGGTTGGAAAATAGGAAATTTTTTATGTTGGTCTTCATGGTGTGAGCGTCCCCACTTATGTCATGGAGGTGTCATGACTGTGGTAGTGGTGGCGTTGGTAGATGATCTTGAGGGCTTCCCCATGCTGTCCCAGCTTTGATGGGCTTATTTCCTGTACTCTACAATTGAATTTGTTTTCAAATAATCTGACACTGAGAAAATATTGTTGTTGTTTTTTTTTTAAAAAGCTTTCTTTTCCTAAAATACATTGTTTTAAACAAGATTGCAGCTTATATTTCTCAGAGCTTGTTTTTCTTATGTTCAATAAGGCAATAACTTTTTGCCTTAAAAACAGGGAGACAGCTACAAAACAGCTTTTATTTCCAACGCATTGTAACCTACTTCTCAGTGCAGCTAAAAGCGGTCTCTGTTGCAAAGCACTCATTGAAACTCTGACCTAGGGCTGAGATTAAACAAGCATTTTGCAGGTTTGTCTGTATGTTGACATATTTGATGTATTGCCGATCCAATTAAGTTTTCACACAGTAGTTGTATTGCTACTGCAGGACTTCTTTGTTTATTAACCTTTCCTGGTGAGAAATTCCTTCCACAACCCTCAACAGATTGGACATATGTTAATCTCACACAATAGAGAGGAAAAAGTGTCAGAGGGAGGTGAACAAGCTGCAGATCTGCTGGAGGAAGTAACCATGATAGACTGTTTCTGCTGGGGCTCAGGTTAGGGAATTTGGTAGGTTTTGGGCTCGTGGCTGCCATTACAGGATTAAGCTTTCCTGTGGGTAACCTACATATTGTCTATACATCCAGCCTTCTATTAACTTTCCACATTAGGCACCTTGAATCACATTTTGGGGGAAATGAGTTTTGTTCTCCATCTTATCACTGTTGGCGTTTCATGCCAGTTGTGCTTGTTCCCTATCAGTGTACATTAATACTTGATTAAACTCCAGTGATGTTTCTTCTCCCTAACTGAATGGGTCTAATATGCTGGAGAAACATTACTGTGGGTTGGCACCTTGTTTCCCATGGGCAACCCAGAACACCATGTGTGTGTTGGGAGCTTGTATTCCCTTGGGAAGGGTTACACTATGAGGGCTGGAGTAAAATCATAGAATCATTCAGGTTAGAAATGACCTCTCAGATCCCCAAGTCCAACCCCAACCCATCCCACCATGCCCACTGACCACATCCCTCAGTGCTATATCCCTATGGTTCTTGAACACTTCCAGGGACAGTGACTTCACCTTCTCCCTGGAGGACTATGCCAATGCATTACCACTCTTTCTGAGAAGAAATCTTTCCTAATATCTGACCTGAATGGTGTGTTTCTCATTGCACCAAATGCGTACTAGCTTACAGAGCCATTAAATTGATTTTGACTTGCTGATCTCTGCATCATGTCATTCATCAAGTGTGTGTGCTTAAAAACACATCTGATTTTTGTCTCCCTGGAGCTTGTGCCTAGGACCTGGGGCTGTGAAGGCACAAAAGGCTGTGACTCAGGCTGCAGAGCCAGAGGCATTTTGTGGAGGGGAAAATCTCCTGAGTGCCTGTGCTTTTCCAGCCCTACAGGGGAGGAGTTTCCCCATGGGGTCCAGGTATCATCTAAGCAAAGTTCAGCTGGTTTCCCCCTTTCTGTTGTTGTTCTGGAACTTTTGCTTTGAGTTTGCACGTTCACTGTGTGTATGTTCTTGCTTTTGGTATCCAGCACCGCTATTACAATGATCCCTCTGATCAGTGCACTTAGATGGTTTGGGTTTTTGTCTCCTGATGCTGTTTTTCTCATGCCAATTCAGGCAGAGTAAGAAAAGTGAAATGCCAGTAAAGCAAACCTTTCTCTTTGGGTGCTGCATAGCCCCAAGGAAACTGCAATAGGAGGGACTCCAGGTCCTCCTGCCCTTCTTTGCCACCCTTTACTATGCATCATGCAAGGTTTCTGCAACACGTCCAAAGCATGTGCTTTAATCCTCCCCTAATCAGTGAAATATTAGTAATGTACTTAAACCAGCGGGATTTATTCCTGTGATTAAATACGTGCTCTCTAGAAACAGGGCCTACACAAATAGTAACAGTGCAAATGCAAGTTGTTGATGCAGGCTTCTTTCCATAATTTGAATTCAACCCAAACTTATTTCCTCTTGGTTTTGCCTTGTAGTCAAAGTTTTCTGGCCTGGAGCAACTCACAACGGCCTGGACATTGCAGTTTATTTCGCTGCTTGGATGTTTACTACAACCCCTGTAGGAATCCTTCAAGTAGCAGTCTGACTCTTAGCAATCTGTGAGGAGGGGCTGAAGGATATTTGACTCATCAGGTGTTCTCTCTGGCAAGAAGCAAAAGTAAACAGCTTCAGAAGCTTTGCTCCAGGGTTTGTTCAGTATTGACTGCTTTGTTTTTGAAGCTGCACCTGTAGTGCCCATAGTACCCTTTGTAAGCAGACTGAGCTTGCTGAAAGAAGGAGAATGTTGATAGAGACCGGAAAAGAATGAGGCTGGAACTCAGCACATTGATCTGTTACATCATTGTAAGAGAATTTTCTTTCCTCTAGTTTACCCCTAGAGGTATGGGTTATTGGTTCCAACATACCAGCTACACTGTTCATCAGTTTGGGAAGCCGAGTACAAGGCAAAGAATGCTTCAAACACTTCTTTGGCCTGCTTGGCAAATCACAAATCACAGGCAGGCACAGAGCAGCATCCAATTTCCTTCCCTTTTGCTGCTCATCACCATCAGCTTTCCTGTAGCCTCCCAGTCCTATGGGCTGCACAACAACACGGTCATCTTCTGGGGCACGGTGAACCCCACGAAGGCTTAGAGGGGCTTTGTGCCTCCTAAGGACCTACAGTTCTCCCAGAACTGCCCTATTTTTTTTTTAATGCCTCAGATATTTTTAGATCTTGAGCGACAAATATAGTTAATGCATTCAGCACTGACGTCAAACCCAGAGCCAGTGGGTAGCTGGAATAGCTAACGTTTTATTTAATCATCTTGGTAAGCAATTTTTTTTCCCCCCTTCCTTTCTTTTTCAGTTAGAGAATCGAGGAAGGCAGTTTGAACAGGGTTGTGAGTATAGAGGAAGGCAATGTTTGTTTTGGTCTCCAAGAGAAACCTCTTTCTGTGCCTTGTTGCTCTTCAAACAAATGTTTATTTTGGAGAAGTGAGACTGAGACAGCATCCTTTGGATCCGGCAGCAAAATGTTGCTCTGATGACTGTGGTTAGCTGTGCTTGCCCCTTTTCTTTTCCCCAGTCCATAGAGGATGTGAATGGTGGCGATCTCATGTTTTGTTGTTAAAGCCTTTAGATCAGACCCGGGTGTGTTGGTCACTCATATTTTAGCAATAAGTTCCTGACTGGTGCAGTCAGTGCTGAGTTAAGAAATAAGGTTATTGCGGGGGTGATGGAGCTGGGATCCTTCCCTTGGCATGAAGCACATGGAGGGTGTGGTAATTAGTTTGTGTTACAAAAAGACAACCTCCATGTACACCAAGAGCAGCTAAAGGTAACCCCAGCCATGGCTCTCCTGAAGTTGTGGTCCTAAATATCCATTGTGCTTAGGATGATGTGCTTGAATGGTGAGAATTATGAAGAGCAATCCATAGAGGTGCAGGGCAGGTGAATGTCCAAGAAACATGGCCTCTTGCTTCCTCTGTGAATGGCTTCCTTGTGTCCTGCAAGCAGATGCTGCAAGGATCAACTTGTTGACAATTGCTGTAAGGGGGAAAGTCTCTCTGTGTCCAAGGTAGCTATGATGAGAAGCTGAAATGTCCCCAGCAAAATTCAGCTTAGGCATCAAGGGAGGCCTTGTAGAGGTAAGGACAAGGCAGATGGGGATCTTTGTGAAGATGCTGGCAAGCATTCGTCCGCATCCCTTCTGGGGTAAGCAGGTGGACCCAGACCTTGTCTAGAACCTCCTTCCAAGTCCATGGGTCTATGCCTGTCACCTGGCAGCACCCAGTGTCCCAGGACTTTGGTCTTCTACTGGTGCCAATCCCTGGCAAGTCCCTGTCTCCACAACCCCACTGATAGTGCTGGTAGAGAGGTGTGTCCGTGCAGAGTGCCACATCCCAGCATTTGATGGGAGCATCTTACTGTGGAGTGAGACGTGCTCAGCCTGTGGGTAGAGTCTGGTAATTGTTATTATCCAGTTTGGTACAGTCAAAAGCACACTATTTGAGTCCAATGTCTCTGTGACACGGAGTAGAGGAGAGAAAGAATCAAACCTCTCTGAGTTGGGTTTTAGCTGGCAGGCAGTTCCAGCTCTGGTTTATTTTCACATGGGAAGTATTGTAAGAGCTGGAGCTGGGCTCCTTATGCTGGCACCATGTGAATCAGACCCCTTCCTCCTCCTGGAAAACATATTCTTCAGGAAAAAAGAAAAAAAAAAAAAGGACAAAAAAAAAGGAAAAAACATTCTGAGATGTTATTATTTTGTCTGTATGCAAAGACTTTTGCTGAAGTAACATTTCTTATAGAAGAGACTGAGTGACAGCAATGAAGATCTCCAGCGTTACAACTCCAGCAAAAATGTTAGCTGTGGCTTGCTTGATGCTGGGAAATTTCACATGCAATGCTTCTCTGTAATAAGTTCTGCCCTGTTCTGTTGTACTCCTCGGAAGGATGCTTTAGGAGGAGCAGTGTGTTCTGTTTGACTCTCCTATGGGCTGGCTGGAAGCAACCTGTGCTTTGGCACTCGGCACCACTGTTGCCTTGGTAAAATGCTTGCTTTCTCTTTTCAAACACATCCACCGAGAGAAGGGAAACATGAGCTTTCCTTTGTAGGTGGCTGCAGGATTGAGCGGCTGTGATTGCAAGGTGGATTTGCACTCAGAAAAGACTAAATCCCAAGTTACATCCCGTTAGTGCTCAGTAGTCAGCCAAAGTGTGCAAGCGACTTAAAACCATGTGGTTAAAGCCTGGAGATACTGCAGAAGATAATCTGTCCAGGTAGCTTTAGAGTTGCTTAATTGTTTCTCTTTAAATCGGCCTGGGGACCTCTGGAACGTTGTCTGCACTGAGCGTCTAAGTCCATAAGTAAGGTTCTTATGAGTCGTGTAAGCAGAGCCCTTTTGCACTTTTGGGATGCCCTCGGGCTAAATGTGAGGCTGATGAACATTCATGAGTCCTGCTGGGAGATGAACCCTGTTTCCTTGCTCCTTCTGCCCGCTTTGCTGCTGCAGGGCAAAGCCAAAGCTTTGCTGCGTGCAGCCACCACCACGGCTGAGTCCACACGGCCTCGTTTATTATTTAGAGCTATTGGTAAATGTGGCTCCAGGGCTCCTTGCAATCAGGTTCAGCCTGTGCTTGGGACTGCTTTGCCTGCTGTGTGCCATCCAGCGTGCTCTTCCCCTCCCTCTGACAAGAGCGCCTTTATTTCAGCTTTTCCTCTAGGATCGCTCTCCAGGTAACAATGTTCTTTCTCTGCAACAGTAGAACCAAACACTTCTTTTAAACAGACAAAAGTCTCTTTGTGCTTCCATGTGATTTTTTTTTTTTTTATCTTTTTGGCTTTGTATATAAATTTTGCTGCACTTTGCACCATAGAAGGCTTTTAGGAGGAACCTTTAAGCATGAAGGACTGGGGTCTGATCATTGCTACACAGTGTGTCAGTCAATCTAGAAACGAGTCACTCTCGTCATTTATGTGGCCGTTCGGACCAGATTTGGACCCCAACTGGCATCGATTTAGCCACAAAGCAATAACTTTGTACACTAACTGGATTCCTAGGAAGGATTCTGCTGGGATTCCTCTTTCCTCATAGCCCAGTGAGCACATCAGGTAGGTGATCTCGCATGAACCTTGCCAGGCATTTCAATTTCGTCCTCCTCTGGCTGTTGCAAAGCTCAGCATGTTCCATACTGCGATGAAGGTCAGCACCTATCTGCACCAACTTCCTTCAGCTCAGCTTTGATCACCAGTGCTCGAGGCAGGGTTGGGATGTCAGATTGTTTTGCCCAGGATCATACAAGCAGTTTATGCTCTCACAAGAGCTCTTTCTGCTGCAGAGTCTCTCCAGGGTTGGGATGAGTGTCGGTGCCACTGTAATAGAAAACTGATGCTTTGCTTGTCCTCTAGTAAAGCCAGTTGGACATGGTCACGGTTTTTCTGCTCTGCTGTGGGGCTGCATGGCTGTAGCAAAGCAGCCAGCCCTATTCTGTTAGCTCAGGCCTACACGGCGTGGCCAAATATCTCCAGCTCCACATGCTAATTAAGTTGCCCAAGCAGCTCTGCAAGTACGCCACAAAGCCACTGCCTTCAGTTCCTCTGCAGACACCCCCCTGCCATGGCATTTATAGCACACCTGCTAGTGGGTGGTGTGATTCTTTCGTGTGTGTGTGTATATATATATTAATTTTCATTCATGAAGGATGAGGCTGCACCACCCACTCAGGAGCGATGCTGTCATCCTGCACTGCTGTAGGCATCAAAGCTCACATTTCTGAACGGAGGTGCCCTAGGAGGCTCTCTGTGGTCAGGCTGGTCTGGCTTTTCATTGGGCATGGACAAAACCCCCCATTGACTAGGTGCCCTTGGAGCACTATGGCTCTCATAAAGGCCAGTGCAGAGCTGCTTTTTGCTTTGTTAGGCTCATCTGACCCTTTTTTGACTCTCCTGGTACTACAAGTAGAACTTCAGCTCCCTAAGAAAGCCCTGGCCTAGGCAGACTGGGAATTTTGTGCCAAGAATTCTTTGCCTGAATGCATTTATCCTCCTTTCCATCTGACAGTTGGGGTTGCTTTACCAAGTCCCAGACTGTACACTTAGAATCCTTTCTTAAAATAATGCTTTTTCCCCCCTTTTTTGGATGTTTCTCCACCTCTTCAGCAGTTCTGCAAGCATCTCCAGCACCACCTCTGCTCCCTTCCATCTCCCTCGCTGGCATGCTCATCGCCCCCTTCTCCTTGGATGCTTTTCTCCTCTTCCTGATGTACCCCAATGACTTCCCCGGGGCTTCAGTCCTACACCACCTCCTTGCAAGAAGTCCTCACTCTGCTTGAAAAACCGTAGTGTTAACATCACTACTTCCTTTTCTTGTAAGCCCTTCACCACCTTTTTGGGAAGGGGGTTGCGTTGGTTGTGGCTTCAGAGGCTCTTTATTGTGCAGCTCAGTGGTCTGAAGGTCCTCTTGGGTATAGAGAAGGGATGCAAGATGAAAACAGACAGGTGAGGAACTTCATTACCACAAAGGGATCACAGAATCGTTTGAGTTGGAAGGAACCCTTAAAGGCCATCTGGTCCCACCCGCTGCAGTGCACGGGGACACCCACAGCTCCATCAGTGCTCAGAGCCCCATCCAACCTGAACTTGGCTGTCTGTAGAGATGGGGCACCGCCGCCTCTCTGGGTAACCTGTGCCAGTGCTTCACTACCCTTATCATAGAACACTTTTTCCTTATTTCCAATCTAAGTTTCCCCTCTTGTAGTTTGAAACAAAGCTGTTGGATGAAGGTTCTGTACTCCTTCTGCTCTGGGTTGGCTGCATGCCTGCAGCCTATGGGCCAGGAAAATGCCTATAGGGTTGGGGTGGTCTCTGAGCTACCTGGGGCACTGGGGACATGCAGGTAGGTGTGTCACACTGCTGCATAAGGACCTGCACAGCAGGAAAGCAGCAACGTGATATCTTTGCCCTTAGGGATAGGGAATGTCAATGTGATAAAACTCATTTAAATGCCTAATGGGAGACTAAATATCCTTGGACAGCAGAGTTATTTCTTAGGCTTTTTAGACAGCTGCTGAATGTACTGGAAGCTTCGATGCAGTTGAAAGTAATAGAGGAAATATTTTACAAGGATATGACCCTGATGAACAGACTGCTTTAAATGACTGACCTTCTAGACATATATACCAATAAGTTGTCTAAATAAGCAAACCCAGGAATAAGTTTCCTTCCTTTTGCGTGTGTCACTGCACATGATTCTTTTTCCCCTTGGAATGTAATAAAGGAAATTGTTTCTGAAGAAATTACATCAGTTTAAACAGTGTGCTGAAAAGAGAGCTCTCTGTACAGCTCGGCAGTCCATCTGCGTCTCAGCTGGGAGAAAGCTGGATGAGAAGGGGAGTGAGAAGAAGAGAGAGCCAGGCTGGCTTCCCATTCAGGATGACTCCAGGGCTGCCCCAGGTGGGATGGTGGTACCTGTGCTTGAGCACTATCTGGCAACAAGTCCAAGCTGTCCCTCCCTTGCAAAGAAGGGGCCCTGTGAGATGTTTGTTTTCAGGCAAAAGATTGCAGGAATGGAGGACAAATTCCCCCAAACACTAAACAAGTGCTTTTCCATGGATTTATGGCACTTACGAAGTCAAAGCAGCTGCATTCTACCTCTGGTTCCTGGATCATCCAGAAGGAGATGTAGGCTACCAAGTTTCTGATATAACAGACCTTTTATCATATAATAGACTTCATTTTTACATTTCTTGTAGCCTGTTTAGATACAAAGCAGAGATCTTCTTTCCAGAGATGTATGACCTGCAGCTTGCAGGTGAGGGGACAACTCATGGGATGAACAGGACACAGCTGGCAGGGCTGTGGTGAGCTGGAAGCACAAGGACATGCAGACTTGGGTGCTGTTCCTGGCCTCCCCATCTTTAGAACATCCGAAGTGAAAGGTCTGTGTGTCACGAAAACACACTGAGCAAGATTCGGCTGCTCCAGTGTTCTGTTGAGCCTGACAAGTGAGTCTGGTAAAGTATGGACTCTGTGGGCTTTTTCCTTTATCCATGTGCTTCTGCATCTCATCATACCAATGTTAAAGTGCTGCCAGCAGCTTTCTGTAAAATATCATGGGTTTTTTTTCTGTCTGATTAGGGGCATCTTTTGGGTCCCACTGGCTACAGCCAAAGCGGATTTGTTCTCTTAAGGTATCTTCAGGCTATGACCAGAAGCCTTTTTTGTTTTTTCCTGTGACTTGAGTTATTTACTACAGTTCAAAGGATGGGAAAATGTTGCAGCATCAAATGGGTCTTACTTTTCAATGGGACATAACTCCCTAGAGTTTGTGTTCAGTAGTGATGGATTGAGCTAGCCATGGGTTGTGTTTGACCTGGCACTCGCTGTTACAAGATCCTGGCTGCCTTTCAACCTACCACGTCTTTAGTTTGCCAAATTGTGCTGAAGCAAGTGACAGATCAGAGCAAGGCATGGGCAATTTCCCAGCCCTGACCTGCCTGGATGAGGGGCTGGGGGGTTCAGCTTGAACTCAGGCTGGCTATAAGCACAAGGCAGGGATGGAAGAATAAATCTGTGTTTTGTTTAGACTTGTATGACTACTTGTATGAGTTGTTTGCTTGGTGGTCTTTTCATTTTAAATAAATGTTTTTTTTATCTCTTAGTGCTCTGGAGAACAGAGTAGGGTTTCAAAGCAGGGCGGTACTGGCTCAAAATCTCAAAGATTAATTCTTTTTGGAAAGCTTTTGGAAATCTCTCCTTCCTTCTCAGCCAGTCTCTGCCTTGTGAGGGCTCCTGCTTGTGGAGATGTAAGCACATGGGAATGTCAACGATGTCATGGGCATGGGCCCCGGCTGCTGGATTTCACTTCTAGTTTGATGTCTTAAATGTAAGAGGTGGGGTTCTAGAGGGACGTGGCAGGCTTACCCCTGTATCAATATCACTTGGATCTGGTATTGCAAATCCCATGCTATAAAAACAAGATTAGGAGAGAGACAATAAACAGAACAGCCATCATTGATGCCACATAATGCGTTGTGTCCTTACAATATAAATTTTTCCATTTCCTTTTCTAATTTCTAGTAATTGAGCTCAATGAGCCTGCTTGGAGCTGATTTCTTGATAGAGTTTTCTTTACATCTTTTTCTGATTTCTGGCCTCGCTCCAGCTGCTTGCTTGATGGTGCATTTTATTTCAGCTTCTTAATTTGCTGTTAGAGTTGTCAACACCGCAGGGCCCCCTTGCTGCTTTGCTTTGCTTTAAGTAGAGTGGATATATTTCTTAGATTAGTTAACCACTTGGTTGCTGCTAACATAGTAAAACTTACAGGTGTTATTGGAAGGCAACGGTTATGTTTAGGTGTTGTACTAAGGGACGTGGTACAGTGGGTAATACTGGTGATAGGTGGACTGTTGGACTGGATGACCTTGGAGGTCTTTTCCAACCTTGGTGATTGATTCTATGATGACGTGCTGGGGTGGGGGGTGGGGGGTTTAAGAAGGCAAAGTTGCTAATCAGGTATGCTCAGGTAGGGAACAAATCAGGGATGTAGAGATGAATTTTCTGGATTCCTTCTTACTTGCCTTGAGTCCCATTGAAGTTCTTGTACAACTCATGTGCACCCAGCAGCGGTCCCAAAGGATCAGCTGCCATTGTCTTTTTCCTCATCTATGTGCAGGTAATTGCATTTGAAAGAATATTACGGGTTTGCAAGCCCACTGCTTATGTGCAGATCACTCTGATCACAGATCTGTGCAGGTCAAAATCGCAGTCTTCTATGTCCATGCTGTTTTGTTGGCTGCTGCAGAACAACGCTGACCTCCAGCTACCTTGGATCTGGCTCGCTGCCTTTGCAGTTATCTTTCATGCTGGTTTTTGTTGATGCAACAGAAAGCTTTTCCATCTTCTCTTTTTCCAAGTAACAGACACGAACAAATCAGGATTGCAATGAAGCAAAATAAACATGAGGCATAATACAGAAGCACAAATGCTTTCCACCACAACTTCCTTGTTTCCCTCTGTAGATAAGTGTTGGATGGCTTTATAGGAGAGCTTTCCCCAGTGTGTTTTTCTTGCATTACCCATTTACATTTTGCAGAGCTCAGTTATGCAGAGAAAAAGTAGTTGTTCTGCAGGTGTCCCTGTGCATCTTCCCTTTTCCAGAAGCTCATTTTTTGACAGTGTGTTCTAAGCACAGTTATGCTATTGCTAGCTGAAATGTCCCAGCTGGTCTGTGTTTTCTGTTGGTTGGATGGAAAAAAATACAAATAATTCAGAAAAAAATCGGTCCTAGAACACATGATCCCCTGCGGTTGCGGCTTTGGCTTCCGTGTGGATCTTTCAGGTTGATGGTCACATGAATCCTCTCTTGACATCGCGACCACGCTGTTGTCTGGTGGCTGTATAAGACAACTCGTTCCATTGCTCATTGGAGAATCATCATTGAGAAAATAAAGCACATGTTTGTAGCCTGTTACTCAAATACTTATCTGCTTCTTTGGCTGAATCATCACCCCCTATGCACATAATCACTGTTTATTGTTTACCTTGCTCCTGAGTTAATCAGCAAGTTGCTTTATAGAGGAGAAAGGAAGAAGCACTTCTTTGTTTTTTAACCTTGCTTATGGCAAAATCTCTTTGGATTCCTCATTGCTGCAGAATAACTTCTGCATCTTGGGCAAAATAACTTTCCCTACATGGGGCTCATAGACTAGCACAGAGTTGTGACTACTGCTGCGTTGGAGAAAGTCTAATTGTGCTTATTTTTGTGCTATGTGGTAACTAGCAATTGGATGAAAGGTAGCTTGATTTGAGGGACATGGTTCAGTGGGCATAGTGGAGATGGGATGATGGCTGAACTTGACATTAGAGGTCTTTTCCAACCTTAATGATACTTTGATTCTATATGCTAAGGAAAGAATAACGATCCCTGCCATGAAGGGAGGATGTTCTCTAGGCATTCGATGGACAAAACAGATGACCAAGAGGGAAGTAGTTACTTTGCAGGTAGGGTTTAGCAGGACACCATAAGGCTAATGATGCAACTGCTGGTGCAAATACCAATGCCATCAGTAGCAAAGCTCCTTTTGCAGGAAAGAAACTGCAATGACTTTCTGTTTATTAACCAAAAGAAGGGTTTGCTGCTGTTGTTTTTTTTCCCTTGAACACAGAGATCTGTAGAAGAGATGTATCGGCCCACTTGTAGTTTGAATTGAAGAGAAATTTGAGCTTGATAGTGATAGAAGAAAAAATCAACAATGGCTAATGGTTTCTAGTTTTAATTCTCTGCTAGGTACTTGTATTGGCAAAGGCTGTCCACCCTTGGAGGAAAGTGGGTGGTGATTTGCATGGAAAAGAAGAAGGAAGATAAAGTTGGGACATAAAGTAGAAAAGGAAATTGCCATTAATTGGAGTAAAGTCTGGATTCATCCCAGTTAGCTTCAAGTACTTGGATCAGGTGCCTGCAGTAGAAGATCAGGCACTGTAGAGAAAAGCAGCTCGGTGGGGCTTTTCCATGCAGTGGAAATACCCCAGGAGCTCCTCTGCACACAGGGAAGAGAGGAATGAGCGTCCCTGGGCAGTTGGTGTGCTTTTGGGTTCTCTGCCCCTCTGCCTTTTGTGCTGACCCTCTGTGGCTCTGCTGTGCTTTCCTCTGGTCTTCCAAGTGGATAAAGGGACTGGGTGTGGTGTTCAGATGGAGGCTGCGATGCCAAATTAATTAATAGTTGAAAACAACCTTGGCTCGTTCAGGTGGACTCTGTGATTTGTAACGGAGCCATTGGGTCTCCAGCCGTATGTAGGGATCATTTTTTGTGTTACAGACTGGTAGGAGTGGGGCTACGCTTTTCCAGCCTTGTTTCCTAAATCCGAGGAGGCTGCAGTGTAAAGCTCAGTGGCAACATGCCATGGAGCACGTGAGACGAGTGCATATTTACATTTTTTATGCAGAGCACATACACCAGTTTTTACAGCCTGAAGTAAAACTTTAATAGTTGTTTGATGGTAAATTTCCGTGTCAGCTGCTCTGGAATTTGGTTTCAGGGCTGAGCCAGGAGAAGCATATTGTAGCTGGGGGATTCCTGGTTATGTGAGAGCCACAAATGTGACCTGGGAAGGCAGAAATCCAAGAGGAGAATGCAAAGTTTGAATGATAACAGTTGCCTCATTCCAAGATGCAAATGAAACACCAAATGTTCAAGTTCAAGCTGGGGTGGCAGCTTTTTTTTCCCCCCCTCTCGAAGGATCTGGCCACCCCCAGACTGGGTCTGGTATAGTTTTGTTCTTGAACATATTGAAGGCAGAATTCATCATCTTGGTAACTTTTTCCATATGGCTGTTATTCCTGCTGGAAATAGTTCTGCGTTTGGCTTCCTGTTCCTTGGTCCTTCTTTCCCATGTCTGATTTCTTTTATTTATTTATTTATTTGCTTGCTTGCTCGCTTGCTTGAGCATAACGGTGGGTCTTTTGAAATTCATAGCTTGAAAATGAGCCCGTGTTGGATGCTGGATGAAGGATGCATGGAGCAGTTAGGTATGTGTAGCACTGCTGCCGTAGCGTGCACGTCTCCAGCCCACTTCTTCGCTCAGACGTACTCTCTCCTCCACATGGATACAGGCACTGGGCTCACTCATCCCAGCTTGCATCCACGCACTCATTCACATCCTTTGCCAACTCCTCAGCTCCACCTCAGCGTTCAAAAGCAGGAAAATTTAATCCCCATAACTTTTGTGCCGCTCTGTATGGTCTTTATATTCGTGTGCCTTCACGGGAGTTGGATTAGATGACATTTAAAGGTCCCTTTCAACTCAAAGGATTGCATGATTCTGTATGGATACACGTTGTCACTGCTCTTCAACTGAAATGGAAAGAGGTTAGAGGGATTCTGTGCTTCTCCAAGAGCTAATAAAGTCAGATATGCAGCAAGCATTGGGCTTCTTCATTAGAGTAGTGCTGGGCTTGGGCAGGGGATCTTGGTTCCAAGTCCTGACTCTTTGCATTGACTCCCGACAGAATTCCAACTTGTGTGACTTAAGCCACAAAAGGGGCATCTGCTGATATGGTGTTTTCACAGCCATTTCCTCTCCTTGATATTCTCAGTGCCTAACACCTGGTGCTGAAGTAGGTTTGGCCTTTGCTACAACAGCCTTGAGGTACTCTGTTGTTGGCAACAGATCTGAGTGAGTGCCAAGGACCGACTCTCCCAGCAAACCACTGAAGGCTCTGCTCCATGTGCATCATTGTAAAATGACATTTAGCAGGGTAATTGGTTGCCTGTGAAAGTTAGGAGCTGATGATAACTCTATAAAGGAACAGAATATAGGCTGCCTTCCACGCGCTGCTCTGCCCAACACCTGCATTTCACACTATGTTTATCTCAAAGGAAAGTGGATGAGTGTTTGCTAAGCAGACTCTCAGAACATTCACCCAAAAGCTCTAATGCTTGTTTGATTTGTGCTGCTGTGCTCATCAGCATCCACTCCTCCAGTAGTGCCAGGCAGTGGTAGCACCACATCGGTGCCAAACGCTGACTTCATTGGGACGTCTGGCATATTGCAAGTCAAGCTTTCAATGTCCAGATGGCAGCAAATTACCCATTAGGTGAATAATTAGGTTTTCTGGAAGGGAACAGAACCTGTGGCTGACCTGTGTTCCCAAGAGACATTGCCTAGTAACCTCAGATCTTGGTCCTGCAGCTGATGGCCTTAGGGAACACAGTCCACCTGGCTCTCCTGGATGCTGGGTAAGTGCGCTACTCCTTCTGCATATGCAACCTATTGCAGAAAAGGCACAAAAAAATGTTTATTTCTCTGTTGGACAAAGTTAGATGGAGCATGGAGACCAAGGAAAGCTATGCTTTTAGAGCTGAAGCTTGCCTGAGCTCCTGCCTGATAGAGCACTGAAGTTGGGTTCATAGGGGTTGCAGGAACACTCAGAGACATCAGCCTCACTGCTGATGATGCTGAGCTCATTAGCACCATCTAGCAAATAATAATGCTTAAAGTCCCTGAGAGCAGACTGGAAATTATTGAAAACCCCTGAAGTGAGGAGGGAGGATCCATGAGCTGAGTTGTCTTGGCCATAAGCTGGTTTGTATGGTAACACCCAGACAAGGAAGCTTGTGTGATACAGCCTAATTATTGGCACAGCCTTGCTGACCTCAAGTCCATCCCCCCAGGTGTGTGCTGCCAGCAGACACTAGGACAGAGCTGGTGTGCAGGTACTGCTTGACTGGCTTGGAAAAAGCGGATTGATGGGTCTCAGAGGGGTCCTCTTTTTTTCTTTTTTTTAACATCTAAGAGGAATCGAATGCATTTGGAGCTTTGGGGAAACTTGTCCTCACTTAAAGCAGTAGATTTTTTTGTTCTCTTGAAGACATGGTTTCTTTTGCTTTTTGATTTGCTTTCCTGGGAGGATGTTTCCTCTACCAAGAGAGCTAGCCAGATCCTCTCAACGTAGCTTTGACCAACCAGTGCAGCCCATGTTTTTGTGTGGATATTTGCTGCTTTCCTGCTTGAGACGTGAAATGTTATCAAGCCTAGAAAGAAGGCAATGGGATCATAGAATCATAGAATGACTTAGATTAGAAGTGACCTTAAGTGATCTTAAGATCATCCAGTTCTAACGCTTCTGCTGTGGACATGTTTGCCACCCACCAGATCAGGCTGCTCAGACCCCCACGCAACGTGTTCTCCATCACCTCCAGGGATGGGGCATCCACAGATCCTTTGAATGACCTACTGGGTGGATGGAGAAGGCTTTCCTGGGCAGTGCCAGCTGACCCGCACTCTGCTTTCCCAATGGAAGTGGCCATTACACCATCTTCCACCCCAGGTGTGTTAAATCCATGGGAGGACAACACTGGTGCAGTGGTGATCTGGATGTTTCTTGTTGGAGCAGCTCAGGGTGCTGCTGAGGAGGCAGCCGTATTGCCAATATCTTATAGACAAGTATACTTGGCATTATCCTTCACATTCAGCATTGTTCTATTAATTTCTCACGCTAAAAGCTACTGCCCTTGCTTGGGGAGGAGGAGAGGGAAGGACAGACACTGGCACAGCTGCTTTGCTGCGTCCCACCTGCCAATGGAGGGTCATTCCTCTCTAGGCACTGAGGATGCTTTGTTTCCTACAAGATAGCTGTGCTTAGTGAAATAATCCTAGTAACACAACACACTGCAGCTATATGTGTAATACATTCAGGTATTAAGTGAACAATGGTATGCTTTTTACCTTCTTTTGCTGAAATATCCAGTGGTATTAACTCAGCCTTGCAAATATCTCTGGAAACCCTGAATGCTTTCCTTAATCCCTCTTTGTACAGTGGGGAAACTGAGGCACACCATGGCTACCTGTCTTTAAGAGGCTGTGCTGGTGGCCCTTGCTTTAAGGCACTGAGCTGCTCTATCTTCTTTTCTCTCTGCCCTGAAGACAGCAGTGGGTTTTGCGCTCCGGGGGATGGTAAATGATGACTGGCTGTCACTTGGTGTCATCACCACATGAGAACCGATGCCATATTCATTGTGTTGCTGTGAGTCTGACACAAACAGAGGCAATGAAATGTCAAATATTAAAATCTGACCCGTGACTTAACCTGGCATACAGACACGTTTGCAGACTTGTGTCATCATTTCCTTTTCAGTTTTTATTTGGTACCTTAGAGCTTTCCCTGACTCTGCTAGCACTCTCATTAATGGATTTGGTTTTAGGGCACCCTCAGTGTTCACCCAGTTTTTGTCAGACAGACAAAGGTAATATTTTAGGAACTTGCCAAGATCCCACATTCCTCCCCGAAGTGTCAGTCTCAGCCATCTGCACTCCTTCCCACACTCAAACCTGCTGCTTGTGCTTTTGTTTCCTCTTCATCTCCCACCTCAAGGCCGGAGAAAAAGTAGCAGGGCTCCAGCTGGACTCCTCCGAGCTTTGAGCGCGGACATTGCGGAGTCCTTCTGAAAACCATGGTATGCACCAGCCTGCCTTTGGGCACGCACTGGGGATGCAAAGCAGCTTTGCAGACCTCAGACCCCTGCTACCCATTGGGACAGTCCCAGTACCAGCTGGATAACTACTACAAGTGTTTCTTGGCCTTCAGCAAGGGGTAGAAGCTGGAGTGTTTTGCTGTGTCTTGTAGCCATTAGCATGACTTGTGCAATAACAAAGAGTGAGTATTAATTGCTGGATCCCTGCAGCTCGGGTCTGTCCCTCAGTGCCTCATGTTTGATTTCTCTCTCTCCTTCACTGCAGCCTCTCCTTTTGCCCTGTATCAGACCAGTGATCAGCGGGAGGTCTCCTGCTGAGCTCTGATGTTTCTTTCTCCATGTTCCTGTAGTGAGCAGCAGCATAGCGCATTTCCCCCTTTAATTAGGCTAACAATGTGTAGGAGGCAGCAGGGCTGTTTGTTCAGCTGCAGGGGCCGGAAGCGCAGCCCATGGCATTAGCAGGGGATGTTTTGACATTGTGGGATGTGACATCGTGCCAGAGGGACCTGCACGACCACACTGCTATGACAGCATCCATTGGCAACAGCCTGGTTGCCAATGACAGGACCATTCTGAGGTGCCCCTGCTCCTACCAAAGCTGAATGGTTCATCTGTAGGGCTGTGCTCCTGTAGTGATGTGTTCTTGGCTCTGGAACTATGCTGGATATTGCAGCGTGGGGTGAAGTTGCATGCGGGAGAATTCAGCCCCAGCTGGCATAGCTACTCCCTGGCATCTTGGCAGTTTAAGTTAACAGTAAGCTCCTGAACGATGTGCTTTGAATTATCCCTTCTGGGCCAAAGATGACAATTATTGCAGAAAGAACCCTTGAGATGTTTGTATTTGGAGGGTTAACCAGTTTCTCAGAGGTTAATATTAAGAAGGGACAATTAATAAGTAATGAGACATGCTGGTGAGGTGATGTGACAACTCCAGGAAATGTCTGTGTCTTTGTGAATAATCCTTAGAAAACATTATACTATATTATTTAGCAAGCCCAGCTCTAACCATTATTTGGTGCCTTAAGTGCCTCTGTCCATGGGGGTTCACTTAGTTGGTAACTTGTCCCATTGAGATTTCTGTGTTTTTTTTTCTGGTGATCTTATTTCAGAAATTCATGCTAGACAAGGTGGTAGATACTGTGGAAAGATGGATGGCACCTGCTTTGCTGCTGGACATCAGCTTGCACTCTGTGGCTCTTTGTTTCAATCCCAGCCCCAGAGAGTTCCTGGGAACAGAGCTGATGGATATAAGGCAGTGTTTGCATATATACAGTCTACCTAGATTTTATGTTTGCTTATAAAACTCAGATCTTTGGCCTTGAGAGATTCCACCAGCACGAGGTTTACAAGATCTACTTGCTAAATGTCCCCTTCTTGTGCAAGTTGGCTGGGAATGGGAGCAGAGTGGATTCCTGAGAGTTATCCGTGTAACCCCCTGCAACCCTGTCCTCAAAGACCAAGATGAAATTCCCATTAACAGGAATGGCTCTCTTTATTACCCTTATTAATAACCAAGATAGGAGACATG
>PPHD01002331.1:0-10885 GCA_002909625.1 Bambusicola thoracicus | reverse complement strand
CATAGTTAGTAAAACAACTTCTCCTTCTTAGACCGTTGCCGCTGCTTCGTTTTTTCGGGAAGCAAGGGGGGCCGGCAAGCCTACTGCCCCCCCTTTTTTTTGTCACGGGCACAGATCTATCTTGATAACCCCGTGACAGAAGGGACGATTAATAAGTAATGAGACATGCTGATGAGGTGATGTGGCAACTCCAGGAAATGTCTGTGTCTTTGTGAATAATCCTTAGAAAACATTATACTATATTATTTAGCAAGCCCAGCTCGAACCATTATTTGGTGCCTCAAGTGCCTCTGTTCATGGGGATTCACTTAGTTGGTAACTCGTCCCATTGAGATTTCTGTGGTTTTTTTTCTGGTGATCTTATTTCAGGACTTCATGCTAGACAAGGTGGTAGATACTGTGGAAAGATGGATGGCACCTGCTTTGCTGCTGGACATCAGCTTGCGCTCTGTGGCTCTTTGTTTCAATCCCAGCCCCAGAGAGTTCCTGGGAGCAGAGCTGATGGATATAAGACAGTGTTTGCATGAATACAGTCTACCTAGATTTTATGTTTCCTTATAAAACTCAGATCTTTGGCCTTGAGAGATTCCACCAGCACGAGGTTTGCAGGATCTACTTGCTAAATGTCCCCTTCTTGTGCAAGTTGGCTGGGAATGGGAGCAGAGTGGATTCCTGAGAGTTATCCGTGTAACCCCCTGCAACCCTGTCCTCAAAGACCAAGATGAAATTCCCATTAACAGGAATGGCTCTCTTTATTACCCTTATTAATAACCAAGATAGGAGACATGTAAATAGTACTTTAGAAGCTTAAATTTGCACTGGAAAGATCAGGACATGAAAGATGAAGGACAGTTAACTTGGCTGCATCATGGTAGCTACACGCACTTGAAGTCAACCTTGTGTGGAGCACAGTATCTCATGGCCAGAGTGACTGTTTTGGTCCAAAAAGCACAGAAATAATCTTGAAGGTTGAAATCTTGTGTGCAGCATCCTCTGCTCTGTTCTGGAGGTAAGGTGACTGGGGAGCAGGAGATGGCCCCATCCTGTGCCCAAGAAGCCCCATGGTGATCAACCAGCTGGTGGTATTCAGGCCTGAGATCAGACCCTGTTGCTGTTCCTTTCAATACAGGAGGTTTCAAATAATTCAATTTTCCGCTTTCTTTTTCTTGTGGTGCCCTGGGGTTCCTCACTCTTAGTACTATTTTGCCTTTCTGAGACCAGTTTACACCAATGACAAAGAGGGCTATCAGGCATGCTTCAGTTTGGGCCTTTCCCTTCTTGCCGTCATTCCCACGTTGCAGCAGTGCATGGGCTCTGCCAGATGGATGCTCCTGCCCAAGACAGGATGTCTCCTTGGGCTCCTGGTAGCCACATCCCCATGGGGATGGACTGGGAGACCAATGGTCTGGAGCACTTGCATAACATGCAGAGCATCCAAGTGGGCTCTGCTGAGCTGTAGCAGGGCTAAAATGCTGCCTCTTTTTTATAAACAGAGCGAGTAGGCCAGTTTGCCATAAGATAAGAATATTTCCTCCCCTGAGAGCATTCTGAACTTTCCTTTCATGGCTGATGGAGCCAGAACTACTGAAGAAACTGATTTCCTCCCCATTAATTGACCCCTGGTCTTTTGTTGGCCTTTGGTTGAGTCTTCAACCTCAGCTGTAGTCTGGATGTTCCAGTCCCATCTGGTGGTGCTGGGATTGGAGGTGCTCCATTGAGGGATGGTAGATTTTGGAGGACTCTTCCACAGGTGGCTCCCTAGAATAAGTGAAAATGTGAGTGTTTATGTGAAGAGTGACTTTGCAGAAGTAGCTATGAGAAATTTCCTTGTGATAAAGCAGACAGCATGAAGAATAAGAAATTGAAAGATTCAGACTAGTTTAGGGAGCTGCTGGAAGTGTTTTCTGAAAGAATTCTAGCTTTTCACGCTGCCAGGTGCATAGAATCATTGTACTGCTGCAGGAGAAAACCATGCTCAGCACTGTGATCTCCTGGAATATGAAGTTTGGTAGAAATGACCCCATTGGGAAGGCTGAGTCAGTCTAGTATAATCTCTCCCTATCCCTGTCCGTTCCTCCTTGTCTTCTGCCCAACCACCATCCATCCCAATCTGTGCCATCAGGATGGGAACTGGGATTGTTCAGTCTGGAGAAGAGAAAGCTCAGGGGAGTCCTGATTGGCTCTTTTTTGAAAGGAGGCTGTAGTGAGGTGGAGGTTGGCTTCTTTTTCCACGTAACTGGTGGTAAGACAAGAGGTGATAGTCTTAGGTCGTATCAGGGGAGGTTCAGGTTGGATATAAAGAATTTTTTTCTTTCTCAGAAAGAGTGGTGGGGTATTGGCACAGGTTGCCCGGGGAGCTGATGGAGTCATCATCCCTGGAGGTTTTCAAGAAAAGGGTAGATGTGGCACTGGGTGATGTGGTCTAGAGTGATCACGGACATGGGTTGATGGTTGGACTAGGATGATCTTAGTGGTCTTTCCAAACATAATGATTCTATGATTCTGTGATTGCGCCTGAGGCCTGAAGCAATAATCCCTCAAAAAAAAAAAAAGGACCATAAATTCCCTTGATTTGGTGTTCCAACTTCAATTTCTTTAATAGTCTCTTAATCCAGCCTTGAAAACTTCAGTGAACATTTCAGCTATGTCTCCCTTGAATGCACTGTCATGCTCCAAATTGTTGGTTAGAAACTGATTCATTTCCATTCGCTCCTGCTGGAATGGATAAACGAAGTATGCTGAGGAGCTAATTAGTTCGGATGCTTTAGGCCATTTCTCTAGCCAGGTGTTCTGGTTCTTATTCCTCAGTCAGCCCCATCTCTGCCTACTGCCAGTTTCTCCCGTTGTTGCTTTGCTCTCATGGCTGTGGCAAATGGTTCACTGTGATACTGATGCGACTGCCCTGGCAGTTTGCACTTGCTGCCTTTCTGACAGTCGTAGTTCTCTCCCTGTGACCTCACATTTCCTTTCACAAATGGATCTTTTTAGGAGTTTCCAAATGGGTTTTCGGGAGGAGGAGGCCTTTGCAATGAAAGCACTTTCTGCTTGCAGCTCAGCCCATCCGGCTCTTGCTGAGCTCTGTGCTCCTGCTGAAGGCAGCAATGACTCAGAGCCAACCTCCTGCTTCCCCCAGGTGCCAACTGACAACGGGCTGATGCAAAAAATGATGTGTGTGTATGTGTGTGCATGTATATGCATCTACGTATTTATAGCATCTGAGGAACTGGGAGATATGATGATTCTTGGGCTGAACAACAATTTTGGAGGCTTGTTCCACTCTTTTCCCTCTTTCTCATTGGTTTGCAGCCATGCCGTGGTAGGCTGGGAGCAGAGGTTGGGCTTGGATAGATGGGGGCTTTGTTTACTGTCCTGGCTGCACAGGGACATTGTCTCCAGTGCCAGCTGCCAGCCAAAGGGAGACAGGTTTAGTCAAAAGGGTGGTGACTACTGTCCTTTCCCTTGGGCACAGATGTAGGATGCTTTGTGCATGGTCTGCCTGGCAACACGCCCTGGCTGTCCTTCACTTACTGCTTTTCGTTTGCAGCATGGCGTTCCATGTCCTCCGGACAAAAGCACTGGGGATTAGGAGGTGTATGTACTTATTTCATACTCCTTTCTCTCTGGCTTACTGTCTTTAACACCTTGGAATCCTACTGAAAGCTGTTTCTAGCCCTGAGATTTGGAATCGATTGTGCTTCCTTCTCTTTTGGTGGTTTTTCCTCACTGCCTCGTAGGTTTCACCAATAAATCCATGAGCATCGACCCTCACGTGGTCTGAAAAGAGGTCTAAAAAATCTCTTGGTAAGGAATCAGATTATTTTTGATTCCAGTTTCCCAATCCTGAAATTGTCCTTTTTGGTAGAATAAATAGAAGCGACGAGATTGGCTTTCTGTTAGCGCTGCTCTGTCATCCCAAGGTGGATCTGCAGCCGTTACCAGAAAAATCCTCCAGAGACAGAGATGAATCATTTACCAGTTCAGGCAGACATTGGTAGCAACCTGCGTGCTCGGGGAGTGCGTGCAACAGCATTCTGCTGCCTTTGGTCTCCTCCATAATAGAGCTTGTGGCTTCCTTTCATGCCTCTCCTCATATGAAAATGCAGTCGCAACCCACTCAGGAGACAACTGATCCAAGCAGTTATTTGTATTTAGGCTAGGCTGGCTGTATGCTATTATTTCCTCTAAGAACAGACTGAATTTCATGAGGTTGGTCTTTGTGCATGGTGGATTGTAAACTGATTGGGGACAACGAATGTCATTTGGGTCAAGCTTGGATGAACCGACCTTTGAATAACTGGGAAAACTGCAGGAATTCAGGATGTTGTGGTAGAGCTCATTTTCTGCTGAGTCTTTGCTGAAGGCTGAAGTGGACCTTGGAGGGTTGCTGCTGCCGCTGCCACCGGGCAGGCGCATCACCACAAGTCACTGAGATGGGTTTAAGGTCAAGGGCCAGAGGGACAAGGAGTAGAGTTCATTCTAACCCTGGGATGCCCTGGATGTTTGCTGGAGGGTTTTGTGGATGGTGATGGGCAAGAAAAGATGGGCTGTGCCTTGGGAGAAGCAGAGAGAGGAGCCACAGGTGGGGTGGTCACCTGCAGCTCAGGCGCTTATTTTAATGCTGTTGGTTTTCTGCTTTCTCCCTTTCAGCACAACTTCTGAGCCCTCTGCAGGCAGGGTGATTTCCTCCCTTATTTCATCCATATTTTGGGGTCTTGCTGTGGATGGAAAAATGAGTAACGAGAGTGAGGGACTGTAACATGCGTTTGGGAACAGTAGAGGGAGCTTGGAGATGGGTGCAGGATTCAGGCTAGGGGGATGCTGTTTTTTGCCTGGTGTGAAGGCTACAACTGGGGCTGTTGAGCTCTGCCTTGCCTGGATGGCTTTGTTACATGACCCTGGGCAAGGCGATTAGTGTCTCTCCAGGCTATCTGCTTGCCTGGGAGAGAGGAGCTGATGCTGGTCCCCTGGTAGCCATGTGAAGGTTGCAGATGCAGTGGGTGGGCTGTTGGTGAAACCAGAATGGAATGCTCAGGTTGTCATCTGGGGAAATCATGGGCATCGCCCTCAGGTGGTGCAGCTTCCCCTGCTCTGTTCTGGTCACATCAACAGCAGGTAATCCAGTGTGTTCTTCAGTGCTGCAGGTGAGAACAGACCTTACACCAGGGTGCTCTGTGTGTGAGATGGTGTGCCAGAGGAATGGCTCCATGCCACCTGAGGCCGATGGAAAGCTTTCTTTTCAGAGAGATCCCCTATACTGCTCCCACTCCTGCATTTTGGGAGCCAGTTTGTTGTTTGTCTCATTGCTAACCACTACTGGTAGTTCACAGCCTAATGAGGTTTGGATTTTGTTTTCTTTTTCTTAGGTGCATTTTCCCTTTGGGATAAAGGCTAAAAATGACCGCAAATCCCAATCAACCTGCAAAGCTGCTGGGGAAAAGGGAGCAGAAGGCTGCACAGCTCATGTGAGCTAGTGTGTGCAGCCAGCACCGAGCAGTCTGAATGGCAAAGCCCACAAAAGCTGGTTGGGTTTATTGTATGTGTAACATAGGTGCCGTCTGCTTCCCCGGATCCACGCTAAGTCGGGTCCTGCTCACGCTGCCTCTTGCATTAGTGAAGAATTCACACTCAGCATTGGCTGAACAATGCTGGCAGAGCTCTGTGGGTTTTGCACAGTGCTGCTTACATTGCCTGGATTAGGAATTGCTTGTGATGCTCAGCCCATGGGTCCCTGGAGGACCTTCCAGCAGCCCCTGCGTGGCTCTGGGGGATCACTGCTGCAGAGCCTGGCTGTCTGGTGCTAAGCTGTTGAGAGTAGTAGGGTTGTTCTGCAAGCAGGGTGAGCTGCTGAGGCTGTGCACACAACTTGCTGCTTTAAGTGCTGATGGGGATGGGTTGGGGTAAGAAATTACTGCCCTCCGCTGCAGGTCCTGTTTAGGGGGGAACATTGTGGGAAAACTGTAGGAAAACGCACTGTGTCTACAGGGCAAAAGGAGGGAGGTGAAATAAGGTCACGCAGAGCATGCACCCAGCTCACTGCAGCAAGGCAGGGGAGGTTGCCTTCACCCTGTCCTGTGCTTTGAGTGGCACTGAGCTCATCCCCAGGGTTAGATGAGAGCTTCCCACCAGGACAGGGCTCTACACAACAGCAATGTTCACAGGAGGGAGGTGAGGTGATGGCCCCGTGGCTCCTCTGCTCTGCAGACCCACCTCCAACCTTGTTGTTGGTCACCTTGAAAATAATACAGCGTTATCACTGCTCTGGAATAAGTCAGTACAGCTCCACCACCACTGCACAGCCCTGAGCCCTTTCTGCAGAGGGACACGGTGTGACCCCACGGTACATCCTCGCCAACCTGGAGTGGGATGAATGAAGAGGGTTATCTGAAGGCCGGCTGGGTTTCCCTCCCTGCCTTAATTCCATATGAAGTACAGGCGTATAATGAGATCAGGCTGGCGTTCTGAGTGCAGCTGGGGCTGATTTCGCATGCTGGAGGCACCAGAATTTCAAAATAAATGCTTTTAATGTCTGAGAAATGGGAATGAAAGGAATGCCTTCAGAGTACCAGAGGGAACAAGGCAAAGGCAGTGGTGAATGAAATAAATGGTGTGATGACAGGAACGGAGGGAGAAATGAAAGAGCACGGAACAGGTGTGAGAAATACCATCCCTGGCGTGGGTCCATGAAGGATTTGCTTCCTGGCTTGCTTTGAAATCAGGAGTTGGAAGCACAAATGCTGCTGTGACTCCGGACCTCCAGCATTTTGCTTAACCTTCACTGCCGTGAGCACTGCAGTTCTTTGCTCTACTTTTGTAGGCATCTGGAAGACCTGGAGCTGATGCTCCACATCCCCAACTTTGCCAGCACCCATCCATGGGGACAGGTATATCCCCACAGCATCCTCGGGTGGCTCTGCTGGATTTTCCCAGTGGTTTTCCAGCTTCTGTTTGGAAAGCCCAAATAGTTCGTTTCGGAGATGGATCAAAATGTTTTTATTTTGCTTTTGGAGTTTATTTGGGGTGAGAGGTCTTAATGAAATCAAATACGGCTTCAAGATGAGAACAAACACGTCCAACCTAATGATGAGACAGATTGCGGCTGTTTTCCTGAATGAAAATTGCATGAGGTTGACCCATTCTAGCGGGATATTTTGATATGATCAAGTTGGCATTTTCTGTCAGAAAACTGTTCTCCCATAAAATCTGCAGCCAGCTCTAATCAATATTTTCCTTTCTCGCTGCCCGGGCACCCTAGGAAATGGATATCTTGGTGCACTTCATTGCAATGTTTTTCTTCTCCTGGTGACATAATTGAGCTAAATGGCACCTGGCAACAGAGGCGGCTTTTTAACCCCCTCCCTGCCTCTGAGCTGCCTCCTCTGCAGGCTGCTGAGCTCAGCAGAATGTGCCCCTCTGGCATGAAGCGGGGCACAAAGTTGGACCCTGTCTGCTCCCTGTCTGGGCTGAAGTCCTTCAGCGAACCCCTCCTGGTTCTCTGTGCACAACCCCAGAGCCACTGCGTTGTTTGGTGGGCAAGGGGGTCTGCAGGACTGGCCGCACCCTGGAGCTGACAGAACCTGGCAGGGTGGGAAAGGTTTGTGCCCAGGGCTTCTCTGCAGTGAAAAGCTGCAGCCTTTTGCTATAGGGCAGAGGATTCAGGTGCGAGCTGAGCGTGGCTTTCTGCACGTGGAAGCAGTTGCAGAAGTCAGTGGGAACGTTTGTGCTCCCTGAATTCCTTTTCTCTCTTTGATCCTTGACTCCACAGAGGGTTTTCCATCCCGTTCTGGCAGCATGAGCACCCTGGCTTGGTTACAGGCATCTGGAGTCCAGCACTGCTGGAAACCAAGCCGGGAAATCCTGGGAGAAATCATCACACGCTGTGAGGGGTTGTGCTGCAGGGCACGTAGGCAGGCTGTACCTCTCTGCAGCAGATATTGAAGCATTTTGGTCCCCATCCCCTTCTGCAGGGAATGTTTTCACCCCTTTACACTGGGATGTGGGAGCAAGGCTGGAAGGACTGGTGAGAAACGGGCCCCGGAGCACCAGTGGTATGGTGGGACTGATGGGGAGCATCCCTGTGGGGTGGCGATGAGAAGGGGACAAGGTTGGACCAACTCTAACTGAACGTCTGCTGTTTTACCTCCCGTATAAAGGCTGAGCCTGGTAACTCCCAGGCTAAAAACAGAGATTTTCGGGGCTGGAGCTGAGCAGTGGGGGCTGTTGAGGCTGCACAGGTGTTTCATGAGATGTAGTCTCCTGTTAGACCAAATGATACAGCTACAAGAAACACGCGTTATTTTTTTTAAGCAATCATCTAATGGTAAATGAATTCCTGAATGCTTCTCTCTTTTCCCAGAGGGTCTAATAGGAAACATTGCCTCTCCTGCTAGCCCTGCTGTTCCCACCTGTCATCTGTCAGGAACTCACCAACTCTTACATAACATGAAGAATACTTGAATTTGCCACTGTAATTGGGGCCTTGCCCCTGCTTCAGGCTCTGGAGGGAGCTATTAAAACCCCTGGGAGCTGTACATGCTCTGGAGAGAACTGAGCTGCCTAAGGGCAGCAAAGTCTTTACCAGGAGCTGCAAAAGTGGCTCACGGTGTGAGCTGGTTGTGCGACAGCATCGCTTTCAGCTTGCACAATCAGAGCTTCCAACAGACAGGAGTGGCTGGGCTGTGCCTTTCCCAGCATGTGTCAGTCCAGCAACAGCACTCCCACGCTTCATGGTCTCCCCAACATACATCAGTGCAACAGAATTGTTTGAGTTGACCCTTAAAGGCCATCTGGTTTTGCTCCCTGCAGTGCACAGGGACACCCACAGCTCCATCAGTGCTCAGATCCCCATCCAGCCTGACCTTGGCTGTCTGCAGGGATGGGGCACCACCTCTCTGGGCAATCTGTGTAGTGACTCAGTGCCCTTAGTATAAGAAAACTTCCTCCTTATATCCAGTCTAAATCTCCCCTCTTGTAGTTGGAAACCATTTCCCCTTGTGCAGACCGTGATAAGGAGTCTGTTCCCTTCCTTCTTACAGCCCTTTAGATACTGATATGCAGCTCTCAGCTCTCCCTATAGCCTTCTTTCCTCCAGGCTGCACAGCTCTCTCAGCCTGTCCTTGCAGGAAGGTGTTCCATGTTGCTTTCATTTCCTTTTGGAACAACTCTTTCAGCACCAGTTTGCAGCTGGGCAGCTACTGAAGCAATCCACCATGTGCTCTAACATGCTGGGGCATGATGAACCTCCTGTCTGTCTCAAGGGTTGCTATTGATGAGAGGAACATTGGAGCAGAATGGCCTTTCCTGGGTATGGCACCAGCTGGGAGATGAGGGGTAGTAATTGTTTTGGGTGCCCAGAGTGGGCAGCTGAAGGTCTCAAAGCAGCAAAATAAGAACGTTTTGAGCAGTTTGGGGGCTATTGACCTGATCTGACTTTGTGTTTAGTTCAGTGACGTACAATAGGCAGAAGGATGGGTGTCTTGTAGGGGTGAAACCATAACTGCTCTCTTTGACAGCCTCCCTGAGAGTTTAGGAGTGTTTATATGAAGTGGAACAGCTCCAAGTGAAGAGGCACAGCTTGCCCAAGGGCTCCTTGCTGCATCATGCTCAGAGCTTTTGGATTCAGGAGAGAAAAGTTCAGAGCTAAGCTTTGCTTGATTTTTAGGATGGGAATCCCAAACTCGTTAGGGATGAGCTCCCTAATCACCGAGTGTTTGGGGTCCCCTCTGATGGAGCAGCTTCCTTCCTTGTGCATCAGCTTTGTGAGCAGCCATTGTGCCAAGGAATGGGAAAGGTCTGTGGTTGACTCCTTGGATGCCAACCCAGCTGCTGCGTGCTCAGCAAGGGTTTGTCTGCACCAAGGGATGCAGCAGTAAGAGGAGGAATTGAGAGCTTGCTCATTTCTTTTCCATCCCTGTTGAGCAATCTGAGAACTACAAGCCCCATCACGGCTGGTGGACCTCAGGTATGTTTCTCTTTGCCTTTTCCCCAAACAGATGAAAAGAAGATGTCTTGCTCTGTTCTGTTTTTTATATATACTTTTGGTGCTTGTTTATGCTGACATATGGAGAATTGCTGAAGTTAAAGCACTCTTCTTAACCACCTAATTTAGCAAACACTGAGAGGAAATGTTTGATTACTCTTTCAGCTCTTCACTTTTCCTGGCTGAGGCTATTTACTGCATTCAGCCCAAATTAGCCAACGCTTTGGGTTTCACTCCTCATGCATTTTCTTTTGATAAAACATCTTCCAGAAACGTAGCTCTCCTAACACATTCCTTGGGTTAAAAACGAGGACAAAAATAATACTTCACAACTTCCAGGAGGGCTCCAGCAGAAGAGGGGTGGCCAGCAGGGACATGTAGGTGATTATCCCTCTCTGTTCTGCCATCATCAGGCCCCATCTGGAGTACCAGTTCTGGGGCCCCCAGTACAAGAAGGACAGGTTGCTGTTGGAGAGAGTCCAGAGGAGGCCACAGAGATGATCAGAGGGCTGGAGTACTCTCCTATGAAGACACGCTGAGGGAGCTGGGCTTGTTCAGCCTGTAGAAAAGAAGAATGAGGGGTGACCTCATTGCAGCCTTCCAGTACCTACAGGGAGCCTACAAACAGGAGGGGAGTCAACTCTTTGAAAGAGTAGATAACAGCAGGACAAGGGGGAATGGTTTTAAGTTGAAGGAGGGAAGACTTAGATTGGATGTCAGGGGGAAGTTCTTCACTGTGAGAGTGGTGAGGTGCTGGAACAGCTGCCCAGAGAGGCTGTGGATGCCCCATCCCTGGAGCTGTTCCAGGCCAGGTTGGATGGGGCTCTGGGCAGTCTGGTCTAGTATTAAATGGGGAGGTTGGTGGCCCTGCATGTTGGGGGGGGATTGGAGCTTCATGATCCTTGAGGT
>PPHD01002330.1:22145-36430 GCA_002909625.1 Bambusicola thoracicus | reverse complement strand
TTTTCTTTAAAACTCTCATAAATTGGATCAACATTTAGAAAGCACAGCAAGTACTGGCATTTAAGCAATATTATAAAAACTGTCAAGCTGCAGTAGCATATATGTATCCTTCCTTCATGCAATAGCTTCCCTATGCAGACATGACATTATGAGACACTGCTCAGCAAAGCAAGAACATTATTTTTACAGGAATTCCACAAATAGAAATCATGTTTTTCTTTGTGTACGCGGGGAATGCAGTCCACGCTGGCGTAGTTAACTCTCATGGATGCATTGCCCACAGATGTGCACTGGTGACCTCTTTCTGGAGCACTGACAGAGTAGAGGTTCCTTGAAACCACTCTCAAGTCATCTCGAAAACTCAGTATTTTTGCACAGCCTAGCACATAAAGCATGTGCAAGAAACATTTTCATCAGTTTGAGTCTTCAGCTACCTCACACTTGAAGCTGGGATACGCAGGTTAATGTAACCTTTTGCAGTCATCTCATCTGTAGGCTTTCCACCCCCATTGGAATACATTGGCTCTAAAAGGAGATCAAGGACAAGGATTTCACTGTAAGGAAGGTTACTTACTATTCAGATGGATGCTGAGTCAGTCCACAAAAGAATTTTGCAGTTGTAATGCTACAATAGGATAGAAAGTACCACAGTAATAGCAAGATAGCAAAGTCTTTGGCTACAGCAGATGAGAATGAGTCCAAATACAGCAGCCACTGAAATAAAAGAAAACAGCTGCCTACCTTTGGAAGACCCCAGGTAGTCAAGGATCTCCAACTAGAAATACTCTCACTTCCACTGCCAACCCTTAAATGAGGTCTGGGAAGGGGTGGAGCCAGGATCCACCCTTTCCAGTTACTCAGGTGCATTGTCTCTACCTTCTCACCAGGTGCTCAATCACTGTTTCAGGCCACGACAGCGTTTCTGCTACAGCAGTGCTCCCTTTAATCTTGCATACTATTGCCTTTTGCTCCTGGAAGTCTGCTGCACTTGTTTGTCCACAGTCACCAGAAGTCATTATTTGGATTTCTTTGGTCTGTAATGTCTGTGAGCTTCATCTGCACATACCACAAGAGACAGTGCTTCCTCCTCTCTATCCAAATAGGCACATTGGAGCTCAACATCTGGAAGACTTTTTCAAACAACTGCTGCTTGTGAAAGTTAAGGAATGGGCCAGGCTATGGAACATTCTTTCTTTACACAGAAGTTACAATGCCTGCAGTGTGATGCTGCATCCCATCTTCAGCCCTCAAGGCAACATTTCCCCACTTTTTAAGTGGCCCAGTAGATCTAGTCTGTTTGAGCAGAGACCATGCAATTCATTTCGCTCTGGAGTGGAATTTAAAGCAGAGTTTAAAACTGCAGACCCAGAAAATTGATCTTAAAAAACCACTCAGCTCTGTGAAGAGCTCATAAACCTAAAATTAAAGCTTTAAAATAAATGCGAAAGCCATCATCTCCTGCATTATTTTTCTCAGCTATACCAATTTAAAATTTTCACACTGAGATAATCAGCATAGCCCAGCTCCGTGTCAGTAATATCACCTACACTGATGCCCTGCAAGCACAGCCAACAGACCCTCTCAGGTGGGAGGCCAATTGTCAGCATCAGCTACCAAACTTGGAATCAGTTTTTTCTCTCAAGTGTAAATTTATTCTTGTACTCTGTGAATCTATCACTGCGTAGAGGGACAGCTGTACACAAGTTTTACAGAGATAAGTAAGATGAAACCACTGACTTATTAAATTCACTTTTTGTAAATGTACTGTACTTCTCCCATGTGCAGCTGTAACAAGAGCAGGATGGAAGCAATGCGATGCAAAGCAGGATGAGAGCAAAGACGTGGAAATCTTTAAGGCCTTTATTGTCTCCTTCTGGAAAAGGAGCCCTGTTTCTCTTCCACACACTTTGTTGTCTTAGTGCGGGATCGTTTTGAGTATCTTCACCACTGTTCTCTCAAGGGGGTTGACTACAGACTTCAATTTCTCACTCCTGTAACCTAAGTAAGCAAGCTGGTATTTGTATTCCCAGTTCTTCTTCCATATCACAAAGGTTTATCTGGTCTTTCAAGTGTCCCAAAATAGGCTGGACTTGGAAGAGCCTTTGTAGATTCCCAGTAAAAGAAAAAATACAGACGAACTACATAGTCCTTAGATGTAATTATTTCCAATACTGAATCACAGCATATGAGTTCACCAAACAAATAGTTTCTTGAAATTGGAAGGGAAGAGAAAAAAGAAGAAAAAGTATTCTCAGACATTCGAACGGAGGCCGGCAGTTAGTGCTCTGCTGGCAGCAGCGTGCGGTATCTACATATATTCTAAAAGCTAGCAAAATGTGAACAATCCATTTCTAATGTACCACTGAAGTAGTAGAAAATATCCTATGAATATGTGCTTTTCTCCCCACATTAGACAATTGGCACACAACCAGCAATTCTTCAACATTTTTCATTCACCACAAGAGATGGCTCCCCCTAACGCTGGGGTCACAAATCTCAGTGAGATTCAAGTTCATACTTTTGGCAGAGGCCGCCCTCGCAGTAAGCAGATCTGCTCACTGCAGCGGCCATTTGCCAGTTCTGGAACAAGCAGAGATATTTAGGCAGAAGTGCTGTGGTAGTCCTGTTCTAATGGCTCAGTTATCTGGCACGATGCCTGGCGTCTTTTGATGTCTCGTTATCTTGTAAAAGCAGAACAGCTGCACACGTGGTAGAGTTTTCCAATGAACAAGTCACAAGACTCTCAGAGAGATAGCTGGTGAAAGACTGTTGAAATGCTCTTAGAATAATAATAACAACTTATCAATGGCTGGAAGAAAATCATGCTTTTACTGATTAACTCACAGGCTCTGGGAAGAGTATTTGCTTGTGAAATATCTTCTGCTAGTTCTAATGGTCATCTGTAAGAAGGGAATGTTAAGAAGAGCACAGCTGTAAGCTCTTCTGAATTTAGCTCTGCTATCAGATATCTGTCTTGGCAGACTAATAGATAAAAGCAAAACACGACTTTTCTCACCAAATAACAACTGTTTTGATATGCACAGCTCTGAGTGATAAGCTCCTTGTACATGCCTTCATCTTCAGACCTGTAATCTTGACATTACGGCTCTGCTACACACTATGTGGGCATCAGCTCACCTGTGGCTGTGTAGAAAAGGAAGCCCTTTAGGATTCTTTAGCGCAGCAGAGTTTCCCTTGCTTGAGAGGTAATATAAAAGAGCTCTAAATGAAACTGCACCTGGCTTTTACCATCATAAATAGTGAGAGCCTGTATTTCAACTGCCAGTCAATAATGAAAGACCCCTTACTCGACTTACTCGACCCAGGCAAAAAATAAACATCCAAACTCATATTGCTCACTAGCAGGTATTCAGCTGACACACTACAATTTTCAGAGATGCCAGTCTCTAGAAGTTACACTGTAAGAAAAGCGAGATGAAGAGAAGAAACTCAGTGTTAAATAAATTCATATACAGAGAACTTTCCTATCTGAGAGAGGTGAGCCACACTCCCTGAGGACAGCCAATTCCATGTCTTTCCAAAATAAGCCACAGCACAGCTTCTTTCAAATAAAGGAATGACTCAGAGGGTGCCACTGTCACCACGTCTGGCTGTGAGTCCTTCAGAACTCTCACTGACACCCTCTCTGGCTTTGAACACCGGATGACAAAAGCCAGAGCAATCTTCACACTTCAGGCTGCAGAACAGCAGGTGGTTTGTGTTTCTATTTAATGCAACTGGTAAAATATAAGACCACACAGCTGACAGAGTCCCCTATGGTAAAGACCCCAAAAAAGCCCCAGAAGTAATTCATTCCCTTCCGAGATCCATGCTAAGGACTGCAGTAGAAGGGTCTGCTCAGAACAGCTCCTCTGTTAGATTAGCCCCAAACACTGGCACATGACCAGGACATTTTGTTTGCAAACAAGTCACCCAGAGAAGAAAGGAACCAAATGACATGCTTCTGAGAAGACACACCAAAGATTAAGAGCAGTAAATCAATGTTTGCCTTGGTTGGAAGCGTGCCACAAAGCCTGATTTTAGTCTGTGGCACTCATACTTCTCTCTTGCACGGGGAAATCACAGCGTGCCCCACTGCCCTCTGGTGAAGAACCTGCCCGTAACTCCCACTGCTCCTCTCCTGACACAGCCCCGTGCAGTTCCCTCGGGCCCTGTCGCTGTCACACAGAGCAGAGCTCAGCGCTGCCCCTCTGTCCCCTGCGAGGAGCTGCAGCCACCATGAGGGCTCCTCTCAGCTCCTCTGCTCTGGGCTGAGCACACAGAGGGTCCTCAGCTGCTCCTCATATATCCTGCCCTCCAGACTTCACCGTCTTCGTAGTTTTATGTCCTTCTTATACATCCCTCAGGGCAGTACTACATGGCAACACTATGGTTACCACTACCTTATGAGAAATTTGTTGTTCCAAATACTGTTTTTCTTTCTTCGTCCAGCTACAATGCAAGGTGAGCAAATACCCTCCTGCTCATAGCTTCAGTGTTGGCAAGAGATGGTGGCATCTAGAGGGCTTATTTCCTTGAGGAAAAGAGCCCAGCATGTGTTTGTCAGCCTTCTGAGCTTGTATTTCTAAATGGAGACAGAAAACACATTGTACCAGCTCTCCAGGACATGGGTGAGCATGCTCTAGTGCTGAAACCTCTGCTTTCCTTGCTGCTCAGGTTACAACTTTTCGTCTTTTACCCACCGGAATCTGAAGTCACCTTATGTCCTAACTCAGAGCAGAGGGTTTATGTGTCATGTTGTGCTACCAAGGCACTTGGTCACCAGGGAAAAGAACAGAGATGCTTGCATCCAGCAACAACATACACAGGTCGTCAAACACAAAACCCTCTGCTTTGTAGCTGGTCACAAACTTGCCATTGTTCTCCACCTTTACTCTCTTGCTGAGATCCTGATGTTTTTCACTTTGATCCATTTTAGCAACTGACCTCATTTTTTATTCCAGTGACGAGTATTGAGCATTATGTTTTAGTCTCTTTGCAGAAAACCCCCTGCTTGCTGACCATTATCTACCTAGGGTAAATTGTCTGCAGATGCCCAGTATGTGATTATGAAAGATTAAACAAGCAGTAAGGGAACAGCATTAGGAATCCAAAATGCCCTTGCTAACAGTGCATACAATTACGGGTTTATTGTTGAAGGGAGCACATCTTCTTGAAGCCTTGGTGGATTATAAGAGTTACAGTATCTTTCTGGTAGTGTCAGATATGGGGAGATAGTTTTCTTCCCAGCACTATATAGTAGAAAGAATAGATATGAAGAAAAGTCTTTGATATTACTTCTCTACTCTTCTTACAATTCTGTTACAATCACAAAATACTGAAAATATAAGTGGGTTGCTCTGAAAGTAATGCTTCCTATTTATTTCCATGGAATCTAAAGCAGACACAAAGAACACAATAACACTACCTGATAGAGAAAATTCTCAGCTACAAAACAATGTTTTTCAACATAGTCACCACCATTAGCTTCGCATTTTTGCCTGTGATGAACAAGAGCCTGCATGCTGTACTCATCAAAACCTGCACCAGCAGAGGTGACCCACTGTTGCTGTTGTCAGTACTGAAACGCATCACCCACCGCCTCACTGTGCTTACATCCACGCTTTAGTCTCCATAAATGTTCAGTGAGCACTGGGGAATGTCAGTGACTGCAATTGTTTCCATATGAAGGAATTCAGTGGCACACCCATGCTTCATATGCACTGCCATGTCAGACTCCATTCTGTCAGACTGCCCCTCTGCTGCCATCTGTCACATGGCAACACAATGGAATGGAGTATTGGTAGGAAGGTTCAACCTCTACAGCCACGCCACCACCATTCCACCTCTGATATCATGGGCCAACTTAATAAAATAGGAGCATTACTTCTGAAGCATTCTTCATAGCAGAAATAATTGAAAATACCAACACTCCATTAGAAATCTTACTCGATAATCCCGTTCCCTAAATTTTAGGGGATCTTTGATTTCTCAGTCCCTAGAAATCTTAAATAAAACCAACATTTTTCTCAAAACCCAAGCCAGATCTCATGGGGTGAACAATGCTCTCGCAAGTGTCTGTCTGTCTATCTACCTGTGTGCTCATAGATTAGAAAAGAAGTAAACAAACAACACTCACATTCTGAAGCTTAGCAACAGTAATTTTGCTCAGACAGGTTTATGCATCACCTTCTCTAACATGCACACAAGACAACAAGTTGAGCAACATCAATTCTAAGTTTGGCTGAGTAATGAAGGTGGTTCTCTCTGGATTGGTTGACTCCTCACGTTTCATTTGTTTATTTTGACATCCTGGTTAGGTGGCCTTTATGCAAGTCCTCTGAAATACCACATACTGGGTGAAAGGTTAGGTCCACAACTGAAAAAGGGAGCTTGGGGAAGTTGCATTTTATCTACAGTAAAAGAAGTCATTGGAAAATTATCTATGTTGCTTCATATGGAGTCATCTCTACCTTTCTTTTTTATCATTCTTCCTCCCACATCTTCCTTACGCAGCCTTTGTAAAGCCTGTGATACGTTGATACCATACTGACAAGAATCATGGAGAACAAACAGAATATCCCAGATATTTCAGGATATCTCCGCCTTTTGGGATTGAAGCCTCTCATGTAGTCAGGAAAGCTCACATCTATGGCCACAGAGTGTGATTTTGCCTACTGTTATGGAGCCTGTTTTTCCTTCCAAAGCAATTTTTTTTTTTCCAATATTTCAGTTATTTCTGACCATCCCTCAAGACTTCTTATCCTTTCTGCAATTATTCCAATTTGCTGGTACCAATTATTTGCCTATTTCACATGTAGCTGTATACAAACTTGCACTGGCTGAACTCTGCTTAAACATAGCATGCAGCATGTGTCTGAGGAATCTAAAAACCTTTATGAGAGATAGTTGTTTGTTTGAAAAAGTTAAATTCTTCCTACAAAGGAGACTTTTTATCTCTTCCCATTTTTTCTCAATTCCAAAATTGAACGTGAAATTTTCACTCCCTTAGGGTAATAGTTGCTGTTGTGAAGCCTCAAAACTGGTATGTACTGAAAAAGAAGATACAAGGCAAATACAAGGAATGTACAAAAGGTTTTCAGCAGTCTCATATAGAATCACAGAGTCATAAAACAATAAGGTTGGAAAAGACCTCTAAGATCATTTAGTCCAACGGTCCACCTACCACCAATATTGCCCACTAAACCATGTTCCTAAGTACCACATCTACATGTTTTTTTAATACCTCCAGGGGTGATGATTCTCCATCTCCCTGGGCAAGCCTATTCCACTGCCTGACCGCTCTTTCAGAGATGAAGTTTTTCCTAATGTCCAACCTGATCCTCCTCCAGCAACCTGAGGACATTCCCTCTTGTCCTATCACTATTACCCAGGAGAATATGCTACATTATTCATAATATAAGCATACCAGATTTCAGGTAGCATTTCAGATGTAGATTTAAAAGATCCCATAATCAGCAGCAAGAGTCAGTTTATCAACTGTCCTCAATATGCAGTGTAGAATAGTGTCAGTAATGGCTGCGACAAATTGTTATCCAAGAAGACCGTAAAAACTTTAACTCAGAACCAAAGACTTACATTACCCTGCAATGTACTCTATGCATGTAGGATAAATTAATCATTATTAAACAAAGACATTGTGCAGCCAAGCAGACAGTTCAAGTATCACCTCATTTCTATATGTCACTTGAGTTTTTCAGCAAATCATAAGCATGGATAATTAAAAGAGTACAACCACTGTACTTTTAACATTTCTGGCAGCAGATGTGATGTCCTGCCATTCCCAGATTGCATGTCAGAGCACTCTTGATAACAGCAGCACACACACTGCCACTACCTCTACCCTGCTTTTGTGTTCCGTTTTTTTTCTCTGCATTGTGGGAGCACATTGTGCTGTGTTTTGGGGGCCTCATTCTTTCTCACTGGTGACCTGCTGGAAGCCACAGCCAGAGATGACTGCTGCATTCCAAACTTGGTATCAGCAAGGCAAGGTACATCCGCGAATAAAACACAACACCTGGGTCAGACACAGCCTCCTTCCATCTTCCATCCAGTCAGCCTTGTTTGTAACATGCATTTTTATTCTAATTCCTCACCTCCTGTTGTTGCCTCTGCCCCTTCATAAACAATCACGTGGTGTCTGCAGTGCACATGTACAGCAAGCATCCATGTAGTGAGCTACTACATGTCCTTGAATGACTGATGAGAGAGAGGGGAAATTCATGTTATATATTCATACTTACATAAAAAGAATATACTCCTTGCCTTACCCAAAGAAAACCAAGATGAAACTTAGACGCTATATAGTTGCTTTGCATATAAATGCAGGAGACCATATTTGCCAGAGCTGCAGTGTATGTCTGAGGTTTTCTTTCATGTTTAACATTTAAAGTCAGTTAGAAAAATCATTTGTGTCAACTCACAAATCTAAATGTCAATTGTCAGAAAGGGTTTAGCTACTTATTTCATTAGGAAGATATTTTCTAAGTATTTAAGCTTTCTGTTGCATTTCCATTAAAAACATTTGTGTCAGTCATGCACAAATGTACTCATTCATAAACTTCATAAGAGATAAATCCTCTGTTTGAATAACTGCAAATGGAAAGTAAAATGCTGAAACTCAATTGTAGTTTAAGTTTTTGTTGGGGTCAAAATGTTCTAAATAACATAAGAAAAACTGGAAGATGGACACAGCAGTGTAATTTCCATGGAGAAAGCAAACCTATTCAGCACAATCATTTCTCTCTTACAATTGAACTCATCTTGTTTGGATTTTTAATTCCCATTGTAACCCCGTGTTAAATTTTTTTTGACGGAGTGAATTGTTTTCAAGAAGAAAGAAGATGAAATATCCCACCTGATCCCAAAGTAAAGAGTGGTCCCATCACAGCCACTGCAGTAAACAATTAGAGGTAAATACAGATAAACTCAAATTTAACCTTACTTGCCTGCCTCTAATTCACAGATGATTTGAAAATGATTCAGAGAAAACACATCATGCTGCTGATTCTAGATGGAGTAAGTGGGTTGCACTGATTGCACAGCAAGCTTGAATAGGGGATCCCAGACATCCAGGAATCTTTGACATGATTACAGATTCACCCACAGGGAAAAAATCCACGAGTATCGCTAGAAAAGGAGATGGTGATATGTGCTGAAGAAGCTCCACTTCACAATAAACCACCAGAAAATTAGAATGTGCCTTATTCACTGATGGATCCTGCTGCATAGTGGGAAAGCACTGGAGATGGAAGGGTGCTGTCATGAGGGCAGTCTACACAAGTTGCAGAAGTTGGAAAGGATGAATTGAGCCAATTATCAGAAACAAAGGCTGACCAGCTGGCTTTAAATGTTGCTGAATAAGAGAACGGCCAGAGCTATATCTTTACACTGACGCAATATCCCTATGGGGGGTGGTAACAGCAGTGGAAGTAGAACTAGCAGCACAGAGAAGAATAGATCTGGGATGCTGCACTGTGGAAAGATATTGCTGCCCATGTAGAGAACATGGCTGTAAAAAAAAAAAAAGTAATGTAGATGCTCATCTGCACAAGAGTCATACCACCAAAAAAAGCCCTTGAAAAAAACAAGTAGTAGATTGAGCAGCTAAGACGGAAGTGGTTCAGGTAGATCAAGACAAGAAAAATAAGGGAGAATTAATTTCAGCACACACTAAAATGCAAATAAACTATAAAGAGATCAGACACACGTAAAAAGTAGAAAAAAAGATGCAGACATCACTTCAAGAAGAAAAAAAGTTTTAATATAAGGGGTAATACATAATTATGGTGAATAATCAAAGCTTAAATGTTAAGTGGAAACACCATAAATCATAAGAAAAATTTGTCTAAATTAAAAAATTGCCCAACCTCAGCATCAACCTCTTCCTCCCTCCTGCCTCCCGGTTCCACACGCCGCTTCTTCCGCCGTCTTCTGCGGGAGCTCCTGAAATGGAAGGCAGGCACCGTTAGACCCGAGAAGCACCAACTCCCCCACCCAAAGGAAACGGGCAACCCAACATCCCAACGCAGCTGGCACACGAGCGCCCTGCCAAGGAAGACCTCGCACCTCCCAGCCCCAACTGCCCCCAGTCCTCTTCTTCTTCAGTTGACATCCAGGCTTACGCAAAAAAACAAAACCAAAACACTTGGAGCAGCTTTACTCACCACTTCCATGCGCCGTGGACTTCCAGACGCTGCTGCGACGGGCCGCAGAGTCGGGCAGCCTGGGCAAATGGGGCTGGGCACACAACGTGGCGGCCAAAGGGTCCGCAGCCCTGCTTACAGAGGGGCCCCGGTCGCCGCTTCCACCGCAAAGGGCCTGGTACCCCAGGGCTCAGCCAGACCCTGACTTACAGGGCAGCCCCGGTCCCAGAAGGCCACGGGGGGCTCCTTCTCCCCCAGTCAGGGGCACCTTGACCCAAACCCCGCTATCGGGGCGGTCACCCCACACAGGCTGCCAGCAGAGCACAAAGGCTCCCACCCACAGACCCTGGTTACAGGCGGGGAGATGACACCCAGGAGCCACAGAGCTCGGTTTCCCCCTCGCCAGCAGGAACGACTCTCAGCGGCCAGGCAGCAGGGCAGCACGGCCAAAGGCCGAGATCCCAACCCCACATCTCGCAGCACCACGCCTCTGAAAGGCCGGGCCGAAGGTACCCGCCTGAGTACAGGGGGGCTCTCAGAACTCATCCTCCTAAGCGCAGGGGGCACGCACAGCCCTGACTACAGGACGGTACCCCACGCCACACCACGTCCAAAAGCCCCACGGAGCACGCAGCTCCCGCCAACGCCCGAGGTACAGGCGGGCCCGCCCGGCCGCAGCACAATCAATCATCACCATGTCTTCAGGAGCCCAGGGAACAACCTCTACCCACACAGCGGGGAGGTCGCCCCAGCCACAAGTAGCACCTCAACCTGCACCCTCTAACGGGCCAGGGAGGGGTCACTCCCACCAGCTGGCTAAAGCAGCTGGCTGCACCAACGCAGCCTCGCCAAACCTGATTACAGGGGGAGCGGGCCGCTCCGGGGACAGAGGGCTCCACAGTTTGTGACACACGCCCCGAGTACAGGGCTGACACGCTGGTGTATCGCCAGCAGGACAGGGGGCCACGCGGGCACAGACCCAAGCCCTGGATACAGGGCGGCCATGGCCACACAACTACCACACAGCTCTGTTCCGCCCTAGGAAAAAAGGGGCAAGACAAAAGGACACTTGCACCACTCGCGGAGCTAAGAGGGAACATCCCCCTTGCTGCAACCACCAAGTCCTCCATTCCACCCTGGGAAGTGACAGCTAAGCTGCAGCCATAGTCATGGAGGCCTAAGGGGAGAGTTCACTCACACAGCCACACACACAAAAGCAAACAAGGGAAGGAAGGGGAACACAGGCACACAGAGATGGCTTTCCAGAACGGAAGGAGAAGGCAGTGCAGCCAAGGCCTGGGGAAATAAAACCCCGTACCCACGAGCAGCAGACAAGAGCCTCTGTCCCGCCCCGGGGCTGCACGGAGGCCTCAGACCTCAACGCGCCAAGGGGATTCCCAGGGAACCTAAGGCCAAATGGTGTGACATGCACCCTGAGTACAGGGCCAACACACGGGCAGGCCACCAGCAGGCATCAGCGCTGAACGGCCAGAAGAACAGTGGCAGGGGAAGGGCACTACCCTGCTTACAGGGTGCCCGTGGGGTCCAGCGAGCTCCGTTTCCCACTCGGGTGCGGAGAAAGTGGCTCTCGCCCTCCTTACAGGGGCCCACCTTCCCCAGGCAGCCAAAGGAGCAACAAGGCAAAAGGCCAACTACAGCAAAGACCCGAGCCCTGCTTACAGGGAGGTCGCCCAGCACAAAGCCGGCCTGGTCACCTAAAGTGCCGGCAACGCTCTACTGCGACATGACTATGCCCCTGCTGACAGGGAGATGCTTTTGCCCAGGCCGCCTCTCCCTTAGCCCAGCTGCAGTCTTCTGCTACCTCTTCTTGCTCCCTCTGCTTGCATCCTCCTGCCTCCCAGTTCCACACACCGCTTCTTCCGCCGTCTTCTGCGGGAGCTCCTGAAATGGAAGGCAGGCACCGTTAGACCTGAGAAGCACCAACTCCCCCACCCAAAGGAAACGGGCAACCCAACATCCCAACGCAGCTGGCACACGAGCGCCCTGCCAAGGAAGACCTCACACCTCCCAGCCCCAACTGCCCCCAGTAACAACAAAACAGAAAAAGAAAAAACCACAACAACCACACACCCCCTGTGTGGAGCGGTGTTATTCTTTATTGTGACTGCCAGTGCGGTGTACTTCCATGCTTTATTGTCACTTGAGCATCGCCCTATGTACAGAGGAGTCCTGTTGCCCTGTGCTGTTTTTCTCTTTACCTCTTCTTTGAGCTCCTCTTTTTGATTTGTCATCCAGGCTTCCCCAGTTTCATCTGTTTCTCTTCCATCACTTGTTGGTAATTTTTCAGATTACAAGGAAAATTGTTAGCTGCCAACATGTTGCGGTGTGGTTACTTTTTAATTAGAAACTGTTGTTTTACCTTTCGTCCCACTTCCCTCCCCATCTTCTCCCCACAGGCCTGACGGCAGTTTTGCCACCCGCCCCCGCCTCCGCTCTCCTCCACCCCCTCAGCGCCGCGCGGCCTCTCAGCATCGCCCTGTCCCCTGCAGCACCACAGGGCGGTTTCCCGCCTTCCTCTCACGGCAGCCTCCGTCCCATCCCGCCCGCATCCCTTCAGCACTGCAAGCCTTTTCGACACGGCGCTGTCCCGCCCCATCCAGCTCACATCGCACCGCCTCCCTCACCCCAGCCCGCGGACGCCGGTAGTGTCCCTCTTGTCTGATTTTGTCCCGTCCCGTCCCCTCCTTTTCCCGTCCCTTCCACCCAGCGTGCACGCCTGGCATCGCCCCGTCCCCGCGTGGCCGCTTTGCCGCTGCGCCAGCCTCTTACCTCAGCCTGGGATGCCGCCTGCCGCCTCTTCCTCAGAGCAGTGGAATTCCTGTCACGCTGCAAGGATTATGTGTGTCCCCGTGAGCCTTATATAGGTGTCCCCGCCGCCCGCCAGCCAATAGGAGCGCAGAACGCGGCTCTCCCTTCCCGCCGTTTTCGCTTCCCGCCGCTCTGGCTTCTCGCCTCATCATTCCCGCCCTTTCCATCTGGAGGCGGTGAGGCCGGGGTCACCTGGGGGTCACTTCGGGGTCACGCGCCTTTCCCGGGCGTTGCCGCCCGTCCCCTCAGGGCGGTGCCGCCTCGTAGGTGTTCTCAGCTCACAGCATGAGCACATCGCCGAGCTGGGTGTGAGGGACTCATCTCTTCAGCTTTGGTGTTTATTCGAGACTCACATAAATACGAGGTGTTCCTTCCAAGGCAGTACATACCCGCCAACATAATTATTATTTTTTTTTGTTGTTGTTAATTAATCCTTTATGGTGACTCTTCCCTCACCTCTCTGTCTCTGCAGGGAAAATCCCTTCTGAACTCAGAAGTATATTCACAGAGAGGAAAGGGTGAAATAAGCTGATGCCTGCTTAAAGTATCTGGTCTCACACTGACTGTTACATTGATTTGCTACAAGATTTCAGGTAATCGAGGCTTGTTGTATTGGAAGTGAAAAAAGGTTACTAGCTTCCTGGTACTGAGGGAAAAAAAGGCTCCCCCAAATATCACCAACTTGCCTAACATCAGCTGAATACAAAACACTTTATTGGTAAGACTGAGGAGCCTCTCCTGCTGGAAACGCTTGTATTAATTATTTGTCCCTCTAATTATTTCTCCCCCTAAGAAGCATAAAAGAAGCGGAATTGACCTCTGAAGTGCTGTGCCCATGGAACAGCCTTTAAGGAAAAACTAATTAAAGCAGGATGAGCAGCAGCATCTCCTCAGGACAAAATGCATGTTTGTCCAAAGGACTGATTGGGTGCAGGACTGTGGGTTCACAGTAATTAAGAATGGAGGTGAGCAGCTCCAGTGGGAAAAGACTGAGCAAGGCTTTAGCTGTGCTGTCACCCATATAGCAATGTCAGGCTAGAAGACAGCTCAGTCTGGACAGAGAATACCGACCTGAATTGGAGAGGAAGATGTGAGAGTCGTTAACATTCACCTGGCCGAGTGAACAAGTTTGCCCATGAGTAAAACAGAGAAAAAAAGAGAAAAGGCAACCAAGGAATTAAATTCCCAAAGATATGGAGACATAGAGAAGAGTTGTAAGAGGTGTAATTAAGAGCACCTGGTGGATAAGTTGGACAGCTGAGAAGAAAACAAAATAAAAGGATAAATTAA
>PPHD01002330.1:0-20402 GCA_002909625.1 Bambusicola thoracicus | reverse complement strand
TTTTTTTGTTTTTTGTTTTCCTCCTAGGCCTGTTGCAAGCCAAGCATGAAGCTAACAGGAGGGGAAATGTGAAACATAAGATCTGGAAGCTGCCTTAGTACAGAAATGTTGATATAATTAGATTGAGGTAATTTAAAAGTCTTACAATTCTTCCAAACAAAATATTTTGAAATAACAAACAAGAAGTGCCTGGCACTTCTCATTAGATTAAACTGTCACTGGCAAACTCCAGATGCTTCTTNCCAAGCATGAAGCTAACAGGAGGGGAAATGTGAAACATAAGATCTGGAAGCTGCCTTAGTACAGAAATGTTGATATAATTAGATTGAGGTAATTTAAAAGTCTTACAATTCTTCCAAACAAAATATTTTGAAATAACAAACAAGAAGTGCCTGGCACTTCTCATTAGATTAAACTGTCACTGGCAAACTCCAGATGCTTCTTTTATGGAGCCTCAGATACAAATACATCCTAATTGCCATTCAGCTTTTGCAAAGAAAAGCCAGAAGACAGCCAATATCAACAGAGTAAAACAAATAAAACCAAACAATGGTTGTTAATCTCCCTCTACTCCAGCATACAGACCATCTCTCATGCTCACAGAGATGTTATCTCCCCACAATACAAGCAACCAACTCACCAAAAAATTTCCCTTGAAATGTAATATATATTTTTAAAAAGTCATTTATGAGTGGCAGGAGAAAACCAAACAAGAAAGGCAACATTAATACTTCTGTTAAGAATAATAAAGTACCCATAGTCGTGTTCTTGTTTGAGGAATTTTTCTTCTATCTTGCATGTCTGGTAGATGGTTCTCATGGGCTTTGTCTGTTTCTGTTCTAGATGTCCATGCATCCAACAAAAACACTTCGCAGTACAGCTTGTAGGGAGGAGCCAGATACAAATGCAACTGATTTTTATTTTCATCATGACTTCAGAAAGCTGTGGAAGGCATGGAGAACAATCAGGGTTACATCCCAGCTGGACAGCTAGGCCTTCTAGTCTGAGGTGAAAAGTGAAAAGCCCACCAGCACAAATTGTCACATGATCAAGTTAGGTACAGCTTGTTTTCTCGGGAGCTATCTCCAGAAAGTCCAATAATGTTAACTGAAGGGCCAGGCTGGCAGCAGCCTGCAGCATTCCTGAGGCACCTTGTGGAGGTGTGGATGTGGCATCCCCCAGCCCCACCATCATCAGGCCTGCAGACACCAACTTGCCTTCAACACTCCGTGTGATAGAGGCACAGGACTGATCTTCATGTGGCAAGGGCTGCCAATGCCTTTTTTCAGCCTAGTGTGTTATTTTGCTCCAAGTCTCAAACACTGAGGCAGAAAAAGTTCTCTTGGTGTCACACGTGGGCAGAAAGCATGGTAGAAACACAAGGAAAGAATACAAATTAAAATGGGAGGGCTGGGGTATTTTTTTAATGGACATCAACCCTCCTAGGTATTTTATGATGTGCATTCATAGCAAAATCTATCTATGTTCCCTTGCCATAATAAAATACTCATGCTGTAGCTGGCTGAGATGTTTCTCTTTCCACAGTAGTGATAGAAGCCATTGCTAGTGCAGCTGCTGCAATTACTTTCCTTAGCTCAGCAGTTTACAACAGTAATTCTCACTAAAGTAAACCTGTGGAACATGCCAGACTGCTGGCTCTGCAGAGCACAGTCCTACACGTATCCACAGAATTTAAAGTCTGATAGCTGTATCAGCACAAGCTTTCTTGTGCTGTCTTGGTCACACATTCCTCCCCACCAGCACCTAGGATATAATGAGGATGTGTGCTGAGTTTACATGATGAATGCGATCATGTAAATGAAGGAAATTAAGAGAAAAATCTCAGCTAGGTCTGTATATCTAGTCTCTCTCATGGAGTGAGGTCTGCAGTATAAGTGAAATTTTAGATCTGGGGGATAAGTATTCAGAACCCTCTTCACAGCCTGTGATGTCAAATGCCAACCAGTTCAGCCCCAGCTCATATTTGCACCAAACACAGCTCAAAGTACGCATTTGATCAAGGAGAAGGAGAAACTGCAAGTTATCATGGCTGTACCTTGGATAAACTTTTTCCCCCTTAAAAATAAACTAAGAAAAGAAAACAAACAAACATACATGAAAGAACCCATAAGCCTTTCCTTGGTGCACTCATCTGCAGAGAGGAAACATGGGTGGCAGCAGAGAAGAGCTGGGAAGAGGAAGCTGGTCTCTATCTATGCGAATGGATTGCCAGTGCTAACCCTGGAACTAATTTAAGTCATTACAAATAGGAGAGACATTTTGCTTTATATGTTTGTTTCTTTTTTTTCTACCAAGAAGAACTGATGCAGGTTACCATCACTCGTTCAGTCTAAATGTCACTTCCACAACCTGAAATAATATAGGGTTTTTTTGTTAGAGACTTGCTATATTCAGTGATTTCAGGGATACCTGTGGCTCATCCTCCAACATCCACCCTTCTTAGTTTCAACACCAGAGACAGCTTCAGGTAGCAAGAGTTTTTACCTTCTCCGTTAGTCAAATGGCAGGCCAAAGCGTATTTTCTCAGACCTGTTTTTTCAAATCACAATTGACTTGCATATAATTGCTCTACCATTGGCTGAATAGGAATAGCATATAGCAGAATTGTATTCAAGGGGTATTTTGATTTAGGGAAATATCTTTTTCTTTCAGCCCACACCTGCTCACTCAAAACCGCTGTTGCCTTCTGTAGTATGTTGTACTGAAGCTCAAGGCTGAAATAAAGGCTATTATTCTGTGCTTTTCCCACCTGCCTGCTGGCTGTGTGCCTCCTGCACTGCGGGACGCAGTGTTCTCCAAGGCTGCACCACAGAGTACATCCTGCAACTCCAACGCTCCTTGTCAACATGGTTGTTAACTGCATCCTACTGACGGGAGGCTGAGAGTGGCACATCTGAACTGCAATAGTTTGATATGAACAAAGTTGTCATCTTGCTTTTTGGGTACTCTCTTTTCTTAATGAAAGTGTAGACTCACAGAAGAAGTCTGGGGACATAAATTCTTACAAAATCCAGTTTGATGGTTGCATAACTGTGTGGCCTATTTTGCATCTGCAAATCTGTTTAATGTCAAGAACTACGTTAGGTAATTCAAGCAAAGGCTCACAGGGAGTCACATAATAAGACTGTTCAGATTACTGTTGTGATTACTCCAGTCCCTTCCCCCTTCTCACTCAGGAATTTCATTTAGGCAAGCAGTCGTTTTAAGAATATGCAAATTCTGATTGCTAGTTTTGCTATGAACCTGGCAGAAAGCCAGGCTTCTGTGAAACTGGCTACTACAGACAGCATGAAGTTAAATATGCATGACCTTGCCTGATGTCGATCCATAGGATTGCAGGTATCCTACATCTGTAAGGATTCATGCCTATCAACTACCAGAGTTACTATTCTGTATGCAAAGTGTCTCAAAGTCCAACATAACGCAATTTCCTAGCATTTAAGTACTCAATGATCATGTAAACTCAGCACATACTCATTCTATCTCTCTTCTTTAGTAAGGTCTTGAATTAAAAAGTCATGCATTTATCCATGGCAAATCCAATAGTTAGCTCTTGTCAAGAATGTATATTGATTTCACATAGGGAGGGTGGGAAGATTTCATATTGATGATAACTTCATAGTTATATGAAAAGAGGATGTCCATTGTTATCAACAAAAGGTGATTAAAATGCAATAGTTAGTATAAAAAAATGCATTTGACAGTAAGGAATTAACGATGCATTATTAAGATAAAGGTAGCACTAGGCAATTGCCTGAGAGCATTGTATATAATCAGGAGTCATAGAAAAGCCAACTATGATTCAGGGTTATAAATGATAATCTGAAGTAGAATAAAATTTTTGCAGTTCAATAAAATCAGCTTTACCTCATTTCAATTCACAAATATCTGTCTAGTATACTGGCATTGGCAATATCTGTATTCTTTTAAAAGATTCTACAACTATAAGATACGTACAGAACGGCAAATTCTGATATTGTAAATACCAGAGGAACTCAGTGCATAGTTTTGAATTAAAAATGGAACTAACGGGAAAAAAAAAAAAAAAAAAAAAAAAAAAAGGCTGTCAAACAATGTCAAGTTTATTTTTTTACAAGAAAAAGGGCTGCAGAGGGTGCTGACTTCCCACATGGAGCCTCATCATTTGCTTTAAGCCAAATTCTGATTCCTCCTCACGGCTGCTTTAGAGCAGGAAGGAATCTTCCTTACCCAAGGGAAACCGGTCAGGAGCGGATCAGCAACAACCTTCCTGCACTCCAGGGAGAGTTCTCATGGGGCCATGGATGTAGATGCTGCTCCATGCCATCCAGCCACAAAGTGGCCTAAAGAAACAATGTGAGCCGTGCACTGAAACTGAAATCCCAGCTACAACAGAGTTGCAAAATCTGAGGGATACAATTAGATTTTTGTAATCAATTTGTGTGTTGGTTTTCTTTTTTTTCTTCTGTCTCACACTGATGGCTCACAGCCAGTCTGTGACTAAGTAGTGATCCCAGCCCTATGGAATGAGCTTCCTCAATACAGCAGAATACAGTACAGCAGTGCATGACCCCCCAGTTCAAAATGGAGCGGGAGGATGATGTTTCCAATGCTCTTACACTAATGTCACTACCACTGCTGTGCTGTTAGCATTTGGTGACCATCTGGCAGTTGCTGTGGCAAGAGGTCTATGGCTATGCAAACAATTTGCAAAGCTTTTGCGAATCTTTTATCTTAAATTGTGGAGCAGACTTAATACAATAACATCTATAACTGTAAAAAAATAACGCTTCCTGAATGATATGCTATGGCATATTGATGTTAAGCAGACAGCTTTTGGATTTCTAGTATTTTGGAGAGCTAATGCTAAACAAACAAAAACCAAAGGGGGACTGGTAGCTTGAATGTGATTGGTGTCCTGCAGGGTGGAAACATGTTTGTTGTTAAACAAAGAAACATCTGTTTTTAGGTATTTATGATCAATTTATAGAGTAATTCCAAGCAATTACTCCTGGTATGGCTCAAAAACTCAGTCTGAATTCTAGAGAGGCAATAAAAAGAGATTTCTGTAATGCTGGAGAGACCCTTGAGCACAGTTGGAGGAAAGTACAGATCAACTTTTAGCATGATAAAGCTATGCTCAGTAACTAAACTTCTCTTCATAACTCAGGAAACATTCACACTGCAAAATCAGACATAAACCAGCAAATCACTGCAGCACTGATGGATTTGCAGTGCGGTAGGTGAGACAGGGGGGCATACAGGAGATCCTGTGACATTCCAGAGCAGCAAACGGGGCCAGATAGGATACCTGAGTGAGCCTGATGGCACCTGTTTGTAGAGGCTGAATTGCTCCTTCAGAAGGAGCTGTAGCTTAACCACTTCCCAGGGGAAAGAAGTCCTCAGTACACACACAAAAATATGTCCTTGGTCAAGATTTACACTTCAGAAAAAGGATTTGATTCTAAGAAGCCAGTAAGGAAGAAGACAAGGAAACTAATAACCATAATTTCATAAAGCATTTTTTTATTTGAAAACATTATACAGGCATTACATTGCCACAGCCAGTCCATATAGGAGCATGCAAATATCAAAATGAAGAAAGGTTTGTTCAGCTTTTTTTTTTCTTTTTTAATGCAGGATTTGGGGTTGGGATTCTGTTTGCTTGGTTTTGGTTTTGGTTCATATTTCCATGTGCGGTGTCAAGATTAGTGTGCTTTATTATGGTGTTTAACAGTAAAATCCTACCCATGGGGTAAAATTTATATTTGTAGCTAGCTCAGGAATACTAAATGGTTTTTAAAAAAAGAAAACAATACTACACGCTTGTCAAAATGTTAATAGCACAAGTTAGCAATCTCTACACTATACATTGAAACTTTTTCATATGACACAACGGTGCAAAATTTTCAATTGCTTGGTCTTTCACTGTGTTGTTTTGAAAGTTTGTAGCTGGAACAAGGACAAGGTTTGTCTCCCAGTAAAGGTTTTCATCCAGTAGCAGAAAATTACATCAGTCTTGCTAAGGGCTGCTCAGCGCCAACAGTGTAACAGGGCTTCGGTTTGTTCAGGCAAGGATCTACGGAGAGTAGCTGCCAGCTAGATAGCTGAACCTCTGCTGGTGAGTTCTGAGGTCTTGAACTGCAGGAAACAAGCGGGTAGAAATAATGTTTTCCTTCACTAGACCCCAGCTTCACAGTCAATACTTGTAAAGCTATACTACTGTCTTCCTTAGAGTCTGTCCAGCACTAGCACATTGGTGCTAATTGAAGTTCCCACCTTTTTTAATGGGAGATGCAGAACGTGAAGCAGACCAACTTTGCACATGGGACTCCTCCTGTGCAGATAACACAGAGGATGGTGGCTGGGCATCGAGTGTACACCCAGACATTCACACCTTATTTCCAGAGGACAGAGCTTTTAAAAATAGCTTCTAAAAATCACTATAGATGGCACATCGTAGACATCCATGGTTTGTAAACTCTTGTGTGTAAATCTCCCAGTCCAGCAAAGTGCCCAGGACATGCCTTCTGCCCAGCTCTTTCTGAGAAGACTCCAACAAACATCTACAAGTTAGTGTCAGAAAAATGAAGAGAGAGAGGTGGAAGGACTACAAACATTTGGCTTGAAAATAAATACTAATAATGAAATAAACCAAAACAGTTATGCAAAACAAAGGAATTGTAAACATGGAACAAACACACACACCATCCTCAATGATCTCAAGATCAACATGGGAACTAACATTCAGAGAAAGGTATTTAATTGGTATATAAGGTAGCAAAAAGACTGAGATGACAGGCACCTGCCAGTTGCCTCCCAGTACCTAACAGTGTTGTGCTGTTTGTGGCCAGAGCCCCTGCTCCTGTGAAGGTATGAAACCTGACAGGGTTGGACCCAGGATGCTCACTGGCCCAACTCTACACAAGGGCTCCATCCAAGTGAACCACATGCTTCCCACCTGGACTTCCACCCTGCAAACCTGAAGTACCAGGTGATCATTCTTGAGTGTAGGAGGTCGATTTTTTTGTTCATTTTAACCTTGAATCCTGTAGCATTTGAGCTTTCCTCCACATTCCCAGAAAATGGACTCTATTTCTCTGTGGAATCTTCTTTTTTTTTTTCTTCGAAGGCTTAGGAGAAAAAGCTGGAAACATGAATGCTAAAGAAGATTTAAAAACAGAAGGCAAGAAAAAAATCTCATTCTTTTGGATTTAAAAATTAGGGAATCTTAACTGAAGGTTTTAGAATGGCTTTGAGTATGGTTTGACAATTCTGCAGACCCTTCCCTCAGCTGCAGCAGGAGCTTGGCAGGCAGCCTAAACACGATGGGACAGAAATCGCCTTTTCTCCTCAGCCACAGCACAAGCAAGAGAAAACATATGTCTGCTGTTCAGCAGCATTTTGGCATTTGTCACTTCACGTATATTTGTATAGATATTTCTCCCAGTCTGCTTCAGGGAAGTCTCTTCTATCCTAAAGCAGAACAGGACTATAAGAGATGTAAGTTACCTCAGCAGAAATTCATCCTCCTTGGTTGACCTGTGGCCTTTCTAATCTCCAGAGTACAGGCTTTTTTGTTCTTTTTTTCTTTTTCAGAATAGAAGTAGGAAAGCTGTATTTTTCAAGTATGAAGACGTACATTTGCACATTAGATAGACTTCCTCAGCAAAATGCCATTCGAATCAAATTCACCTTTTATGCCCACAAGCAAAATATTCATCAGCCCAGCTGTAAACCCCATGTTCAAATACAATGAATATATATACACTTTTACATCACTATTGTGTACTCCTTAAGCTCCTTCCTTCTTAAGATCCTGAAATGTTTTGTAGTAACTTGGTCCCATAGCACCCCTGTGAGGTAGGTAAAATGTAACTATTCCCTTATATACAGATTGGGAAACGCAGCCACACAGAAGGTAAGTCATGCCCAAGATGATGCAGAGATGTGGCAAATCTGTGAATAAAACCAAGCTCTCCTGGATCTCTTTCCTATCTGTTAGGCATTATGCCATCTCCCTCTCCTTATTTTTAAATTAAAAATAGACGATGGATGTTGAAATAGTGATTACTTCTTATTGTGCTCTCAGAAAAGCACACATAGTGGATTCTCATGGCTGCAGCTAAGATTTTCCCCCTTCTGATAAGGCTCATGGAGCAGATTTGCAGTTGCAGAGCACACCCTGAACTGCTTTCATATATTCCCAGGAATGTAAGAAAACTGCTGAATTCTTCTGCTAGTTTTGTAGTTAACGAAAGATAATTGGCTACATCCTGCTGGTATGAATGCTTTTGTGCTATACCAGCAGATGGTCCAGTGTTCCTATTCATGAATTCCTCGCATAATCTTCCCAATTTTTACAATTTGTGGGTTTTGGTGAAAAACTGACGCATTTCTACATAGCTATTGTTAGAACAATGAACCACAGGAGACTAAGCAAACTGGAACAGTAGAAGGCGCCCTCGATGCACTGAGCATTTAAAATAAGTGCCCTGATCCACATGATATGTCATCTTACCATAGAGAGGTACAATACATAGGAAACTAGAAAATGTGTTTTTCTTTAACAGATTAAAATTTAAAAAGTAAGAAATCTGTGTTAGTCACAACTACAGAGAAATTAACTCCCTATCACCTGATGCAGAACCTCAGCTGCTAGGAAATCTGCCATGGATCATAGAGAGGTCAATGCTAGAGTACTTCACTTGCAAATATAGAAAGTCTAAAATGCTCACCTTATACCTATTCCTAGAATAGAGACGGATATTGTAAGTTGTCCCTCCTCTGGATTCATGGAATAGATTACCTAGAAAGGGCAACTAGATAGCACAGATGAATTTATTGTATTTCCCTCACCAAATTCAAGGTGCTAGCAAAAATGTGTCAGGGTGTTGTTACCATGAGTAACCCATCTATTTTGTGCAAACAAACAAATCTTAGAGAGAAATCAACAGTGACTGCACAAGTGTATTTGCTGTAAAAAGGTGTCTTTTCCACAACTGGTGTGGCTTAGGCATAATATCTCTCAGTGGGTGCAAATACCCTCTTCCATGAATTTCTTCTTGTAATTTCAGCTTCTATATTGAATATCTTTCATAGGTAGTTTGAAAGACTGATTCAGATACAGCAGTTTGTATGGCAAACTTGCTGTTCACATCATAAACAAGGGACATGGAATCTCCTTGCAATGAACACCCTGGAACAACTAATTTGCACTTTTATGAGCTGTCCTTATTTGCTACCTTGCAGCTCACCAGTGTAACTGCACCTGGTAAATACCTTTCTCTATGTACAATACAGAGATAATGGATATACGAGCTCCACTGAATCATCAGCAGGCGACCAATGACCCTGGGCTTAAGCAACTCTGACGTGAGGCTCCTCTTCTGTCTCCTGCCCCAGGCTGGTATATGTTACTGAAGGCTCCAGCTGGCCAGTGGTTGGCAGGTCTACAACAGGTCCCGAAGGGTTTCGAAACTGCTTGTACACCCGAGGATCTTGGGCTACGTAGGTAGATGTGGAGGAGTAAAGAACCAGCCCAACAAGGATGGTGAAGAACGATAACAAGTAAAGTCCTGAAAACTGAGCAAAAAGAAGAGTACAGTCATTAGACACAGTACTGCTTATCCTGAGCTCATGAAGACACATGGACAGAGGTAGGCACAGGTACTTCTTGTGGCATGCACATCACAGTACAAACCTGTCAACAGGATGGCAAACTTTCGGGGAAATATCTATTTGAAAGTTGTTTTGTTCCGATTAATTCTCCTGTCTTCCACAACCAACTGCTAGTTGGTGCTTTTCCGAGGCTCAGATGTATTAAGAATTAGTTAGATGGGGCTTTGGAAAGCTGAGCTGTGGTCAATGATCAACAACTGATTTTGTTGTGCTTTTAGCCAAGTGAACTACCTATCTGAGTGCAAGTGTTTCTAGCTCCAATGTGGGGTTCCATCATTTTCACACGTTTCTGACCGGTAGTGGATAAATATGAAGCTAATTACAGCCAAACCCCATTAGTCAAGTATAAGGTGCAGTGGGTAACATAAAAATATAATTAAATAAGCATATAAATAAATTAAATAACATTCAAAACACCATTAACATTTTACTTTAATAAAGGTGCTTAAAAAGCCTACTAGAGCTTTTGCTTGTAAACTGAAAGCAGATGATAGAAGATTTAGCGTTAGAACAGGACAACCATCTGCTGTGAAACTTGCTCTGGGTAGACCTCAAGAGATTTGACACTATTTGTGGAAGGCAGTTAGGTGAAAACTTAAGCACACGAATATTTTGGCATAGAGCTCCACTAGATCAGTGGTCAGCTTGAATTTTTTGACATGTTTAGACTTAGTGTGCCTGGACTAAGAATATAACAGAAATAACTTGGCAATACAGTACTTCATGTAGGTTAAGGTAGAACCAGGGATCTAAAAGTACAACTGAATGTTAGCCTTAGATGTTGTGTGTGTCTCCTGCTATGGGGGATACAAAAATGGCTTTAAGCGCATATAACTTGTCTCTTGATCCTAGACAACAAGTTATTGTTTCTTGCATGTTTTGTGTGTGAATACATGATGAGAAAACTGTCCAGCAAACCTGTTCATGGATTTGTAACACAGATTCTTATTAAGTGGGACTTTCAAAAGTGATTGTACTCTGCAGCTGCTGGGGGTTCATACTTCCAACACCAATAAACTGTAGCCTGTAATTGACTGCTTCATGAGGTACCTTATTATTTTACATAGAAGTGTCTGCGAATCTGTTATTTAATCCTAACTTATATGGTACATCAGATCATTTCAGCATGGAACAAAATAGATAGATCAGACTGTATTACCTTGGCAGAAGCTTTCTAGTAATCCTGGTTTCCACATTCAAAGAAATAATCACAATAGTAAAAGCAAATTTTACTGAAGGTGACTTTGTAGAAATGCTAATTTTGTCTCATTTAATAGATCTACAGAACCTGTGTACAGCTTCCCACCCAAGGAAGCATTTGACTTATTTATTCTTTATACAGAATCTGAATTACCTTCAAAAGCCTTAGGCACATATCATGAAGTGACACATCTGCACCTGTTTTTGATTCCTCCAGCTGGTGTATATGTTTTAGGGAAAAAACACCATAACAAGGAAAGTTTATAAGGAGTCAGAAGGATTGCCGTGTAGGAAGAATGTTGCTTTCATCACTTGTTCATCGCATTTTTCCAGGGAAGCCATCAGGTCTTCACCTGTCACCTGGTAGTATGATTTGATGAGAGTCATCCCCCTGTGCCATCAAAAATGAATTCAGTTATGAGCATCACAGTAAGTGTGCTGATGGATTCTTTCCATGTGACACGGCGCTAAAAGGGCCGGCCTAGGCTTAGATCTCCCTCATGTGGCAATGAAATCCAAGTCTGTCATTTCAAAGCATTTATGGTGGACTTTTTTTTTTTTTTTTCCCTTTCAGTTCATTTTTTCTCCAACACTTTCTGCTCCATTTCATGAACTTGTGTACCATTTGGCAGCAGTGGCTTAAATTAAGCAGAAGAAAAACTGAAGAGTAAAACGTGTCCCAGTTTCCCAAATGGGGATCTAGTTCCCTAGTTTCCCACTGTCCCTCGTTTCTATCTTATGACTGAATTTCTCACCCAGGGCAGCCAGCTGGCTTGCTCTGCTGTATAGCTACAGTGCCAGCCAGACCTGTGATTGCCTTGTGTCCTGCTGTGAGGACTCCATGAGGCTTCCAGCAGCTAAATATGCCCTCATTCTTGCTCTGGGAGCTATCCAGACAAAAACATTTCACTTTCTCTTTATTCTGTGGCTTCAACTCAACCATTTTCCACTCCTCTTGGCCATACCTCTCATTCCTCTCTCTGCCAGTGAGCTCTTTTGCCCAATAATATTCTCACTGTGGCAGTTCTCCAGCCTGGGAGAAAGGTTTTGAACATAGCAGAGGAAATCTAAACAAAGGCCTGCAAATCATTTGTCTTTTGTATCTACACACAGCTTTTCCAAAGAGATGAGGATCCTGACAGCCCTGTAGCAATACCAGTCTTTACCTTCCTCTCTTGATTAGAAACAAGTTAAGCTCAGCCTCAACTGCTTTCTGCAGTAGCTCCTTGTCACTTTAGAAGGGTCATTAATAAGGTTAATATAGGAATATAAACTGTAAGCACCCGAAAAATCTTTGTTTATTCACTATTCTGCTAGACTGACCCGAAGTCCTCTGAAGTCAATAGATATTTTCACTCTTAATGTGACTATGAATCCAGCAGTGTGATGGGAAGATGGAGACAGTTCACCAAATGTGTAACGTTATTTGCTGTACTGCGTTGCTACGACTCTCCAGCTGAAATCTCTGCATTTTATTGAAGATGGTATTTCCAGGCATACTCTACTGCTCTGTCTACATGTAGGCTTTATCTTTTTTTTATCTCGACCTGCAAAACTCACCTGTTGAGACTCACCACTATTAGACAGCAAAAGAGATGGCTTCAAAAACAGCAGAGTATTTGTATTCCAAAGAAATGTAGTGAGACAAAAACATTTCGCACTTCCATCCTATGCACAACCGCACTACCAAGACACAAGCTCTTAAGCAGTGTGCAATTCCTTTCTTTCACTAAGATACTAATTGATAATGATATTGTGCTTCAATTTTCTAACTTATTTCTCACTTTGTATAGACAGATAATTACTCTAAGAAAAGATATTTTAAAAATATCCATGTTTGCATGCCTTTCCAGATCCCACATCCTTCCTTGCTATACAGGATAATAGCAAGTTATTCAAGCTCTTGAGTCCTGACATTGATTTTTCACCCTAATATGAATTTATTTTGTAAATGAAAATGATTTTAGGTGGCTCTCAGTTTCTTATCATTTAAAAAAGAAAGTAGCACTTGATTTCCTTTTTTACCTGTTTATAAAACAGAGAACCAAACTGATACACATAATGTGTCCAGTCAGTAATTCCTAAAAGAGTAGGATTCTGATCTCAGCTACTTCCTAACCAGGCAGAAATAATGATGAGCGCTTTGCCTTCCCTCTGCAGCCAGAGAAGTCCATGCTGTATCTAAATCTCTGGTTGGGTGGACCTCAGAGAGATAGATGAAAATGTCATTGCAATAAAAGAAAGAGAACAACAACAGTCAAATCAAACTGAAGCAACAATGTACCAAAACTAAGACAAGATGGAAGAGTCAAATTGTTGATGTTCACCAGAGACACTATCCAGATATAACTGGGAAATTGAGTAGAGGATCCTCTTTCTTTCTTAGTGATAAAATAGACGGAGTAAGTTATTGATGATATCATGGATGGCAGTAAAAACATAGAGGCAAAATTAAAGATTGGATTCCCACCTATTGTGCTGTTTGCTCTATACAGGTACACAGCAACAGCCAAAATAAATAAATAAATTAAAAAAAAAAAATCTCAGAGCAATTCCTGTTCTGAGTCAGTTAGGATCTTAATAAACATAGTAGACAAAAAAAGACATCCTTATTTTCCAGCTGAGTAACTGAGGCACAAAGAGACAATTATTCACCCCAGATCACACAGGGGCCTAAGGCAGAGTTAGGCAATTAATTCAGCATTTCACAAGATCAATCCAATTCCTTAATCTAAAGAGTTCTATATTAGACTGATCATACATACTACATACTATTCTGCTAGATGCAATTCTCTGATTGTCATGTAAGACAAACATGGGCTGCAACAATGTGTAAGTTCTCTGGAAGCAAGAATTTAGCTTAAAAGTAAATGATATTTAGCAACTGACATTTTATTTGGTAACTTGCTTGTATAACACATTCCTTAAACACACTGAAACACTGTATCTTGCATTCAGTCTGGACTCAAATGGAGGTCACTGCAACATAAGATCTAGGGACTCACTGTATTGTTGCTTACTGCCCAATTTTGTCAAGCAGTACGTACATAAAGAACAGGGCTTCTGAGCACCTGAGTCAGAAGAAGGCAGATTAACTTGCTATAGAATGAAGAAGGAAAATCACAGTATCACCCTCTTCAGGAAAGACAGAGACCCCATTTTTTTTCAGAGGAAAACCTAAGTCTTTGGTTACAGTAACATTTCAGATCTCATCAGTGACATCTGTGAAAACTTATTAGAGCAAATAGATCAGCCCTTCACATCTCAACATGGCTGCTCTGGTCTCATATTAGCGAGTGTCTCTAAATGCTTTCCCAGTCACCAGTACTGAACAGGGAACACACAAAGATATTTACAACAATTAAATACTAGAAAGACAAATAGTGTGTTGTCTCTAAACGTTATTGACTACCTGCAGTGAAAATAGCTTGCGTTAAATTACTATTAGTTTTCAGCATACGAGGAGCTCATTTTAGTGTCTATCAATTTGAAGAAAAGCACATACAAAGAAAAAACTAGTCAAATTCAACATGATAATATGTACAACAAGATTTGTTCAGTCTATCAAAAACTACAGTGATTCTGGGTGAGTGGATGTTTCTGGTATTTACCTAAGAAATGCTCCTTAGGGAAACTTGTACTAGTACTTGAATGCATTCACCCAGCCAGGCTTAGCCACAGAGCTAATGGCATCAGATGGATTAGCTGCAGGAGCAGGGACATAGCTTCTCACGTTGAGAGGTGTTAATGTACAACTCTGCCAGAAAACTAGTGCAGCACTAAGGCCAAGATGACCACAGAAAACACATGGTAAAACCAGTCCCACTTTCTGTTATCCATGTACATATCCGTTTACACTGAGAAAGAATGAACTCAAATATTACTGCAGTAATTTCNATGTGTGTGCGTATCACAACAGCACTCATGCAATTGTGGATGAAGTTTAAAAAGCTTATTTGAAATTGAGTTCATACACAGTATTTTCATTTCATGCGATTCAAAACTGTGTATTTTGGGAATAAGTTAATTTAAAACTTTTTTTTTTTTTTTAATTCAGAATGAACTGTTAAGTCTTTCAGAATTCNGTGTGTGTGTGTATCACAACAGCACTCATGCAATTGTGGATGAAGTTTAAAAAGCTTATTTGAAATTGAGTTCATACACAGTATTTTCATTTCATGCGATTCAAAACTGTGTATTTTGGGAATAAGTTAATTTAAAACTTTTTTTTTTTTTTTAATTCAGAATGAACTGTTAAGTCTTTCAGAATTCACCTCCACCCAACCCACTACTTCTTATTCCCTACTTCCTACTATCTCTATGTGCAAAACTTGACTTTCATATATTTGTAAACCATTATGGCTAAAACATTACTAGTATTTCTGCTTGAGTATCTTGTGCCTTAAAGCAATCCTGTTGAAAAAATAGATGCAAAGGAGATTTCTTGATGAGGAGCAAACAGTGCTCCTGATTTCACCATCTTCAATTGTGATAAGACAAAGATGTCAGAAGAAAATAAAAAGGAAGAAAAACTGTTCAGGAGGCAGTAAATTCAAGACTGGATTGGGAGAGAGCAAGTCATTCTTCAGCACGTAAATCATGACTTTATGAGGGAAAACAGAAAGAATGGGTATAAAAGAATCCCTGTATCACAGCTAGGGAACGCTGCACTAACTGACTGCCTTCTGCACAGGGAATTTGCAAACAAGTATTTCTGACTGTCACAGATGTCCACATCCATATTACCATTGCACAAGGGCAAAATAACATCCACACTGACAAAACCTGACAGATGTGAGCCTGCAGAAAAGTCCACACTGACAAAGAAACACAATGATTTGCTAATTCTGTTTTTTCACTAAGTTATCATAATGATCATGACCATTATTGCAACTGGTTATGAAAATGCAAATTCCCTTTCACTTGATCCACTGAACTGGAAATAGTCAGAGAGAGCAGATTTTTTCAGCTGTGGCACTCCAATTCCATTTGTATTTCACAGCAGTAGTAAAGACTGAATATCTTGGTAGGTAATGCAACTCCTAGCTCATGGCAACCTAGCTGTGCTTTCTGAATCTGAAAAAAGATTTTTTTCTTCTTATATGACTATATTCACTGATAAACTACAAAACAGAATAACTACAATTTCCCTTATCTTGTCTAGAAATTCTCCACATTTTGACAAAAATGAATAAAGAAATCAAGGTCTATTAATTCAACTTTTAAACCCTCTAGAGAAGCAATCTCCTAAAAATTACACTGATGAAGAGAGACAGACATTTCCATATCAGGTGGAATTCATTTAGTCCCGTATTCTTGTTGACACTCTCCATGCTCTCCAATCAGGCAGTTCCCACTAATGCTTCATTCTAGTTGGTGGGTCTGTGCAGTCCAATGAATATCTCTGTTTTCCAAACAAATTCAGTTTGTAATGCACGTTGCAAGGCCAAACAAAGCAAATAATAGTTCCTGCACTGGCTTTTGTCTTTTCCCCTTGGGTAATTTCACACATGACTACCTGAGTGGGCTGAGCTAATACAACAAAAGCCAAATTTCTCTCATTATCTTTTACATAGCAAATAGACGTTTCCATTCAGTTTGACGAATTGATCTAGAGACTGAGCTTGTTTTCACACAGTTTTCTATTTTCACCTCATATATTGTTCACTATGAAGTTCACTGTGAAGTTCAATGAAGATCTCTGTGACCCGGTGCAGAAGTTGGCCTGTGGGATACACGTACTCTCCAGTTAGGAGTGCCAGGTAGGGTGAATGCTCAGTGTTATGAAGTTGTATAACGTTTCCATTTGCATAGCTGGATGTTATAGATACATTATTTATTAATAGGAGAGCTGGACCAGGTTGGCTGTAGGCCGGAACTGGAACTCAAACTCAAACTGTTCCTGACTATTTTTGTTCTAGCCTGAGAGGGAGATGTTTCTGTTTGCTCCTAATGGGAAGGAAGAGTTGCTCTGTTTGGGATTCTAATGGGTGGCAACCGTGCCCATGGGAGAGGCTTTGGAACTGAATGGGCTTTAAGGTCCTTTCTAACCCAAGCCATTCTTTGACTCTATGATTTTAGGATCTTTGTCATATAAGAAATTGGGTCTACTACCCCAGTTTTGTAAAAAAACACATAGCACCAAACACAGAGGTGTTGTTCACCCATTTAAGCCTTTATATGTATGGCCCGATCCCTTGGGTCTTTAATCTATAGGTCCCCAGAGGGGCAGAAAACAACGAGATAAGTTTTAGCATGTCTTCCCTGTTCTCCAACTGCAGAAGACTGAATGTCTGAATAGAAGTATTTATTATCCTGATGAGAAAGATAACAAGAGGTGCTGGCTATCTTCACACTTTAACGACCTCCAGCTGTTTCCAAGGTAAACTGTGAGGATATAGTCAAAAGCGATGACTTACAGCCCAGTCTTGCCCTTTGAACTCAATTGTGATGCAAAGTGAAATTTGTAGCTAGTTCATCCACATCTTTTTTTCTTTTCTGTCCAATGAGAAGGCTTTCACTGGATGAAGGATGCTTGAGCTGCAGGGGCATATGTCTCAATCCATCATTGTTGCCCATGGCATCCACAATCCAAAGCAAAAGGCATCAGATTCAATTCAACAGTATTGAAAACCTGACATCAGCATCACTGCTAATTGGTCAAAGAAAGAAAAGAAGCCTAAGAAAGTTTAGCCCCTGCCATTTCAAACACGAGTAAAAGACCACACTCCTCTATTCCTGCTGCCTGCTTGCATTCTCAATTTGCTACAACAGAGATGAAATATTGTCTGTTACTGTCGGCTAATCAACCCCTGTTTATACTTAATCACAAATGTTGCATACAAATTGTAACATGAAGCTATCATACAACACACTCTGCATTTTACACTGGATTCTCAAAGATCTGGCCCTTGTACTTGTCTGTTTTAAATGGAGATAAAATACAGTGGTTTGTGTTTCCTGTTGTACAGCAGCACTCTCCTTTCTCTCATATGCTATTTATTGGTGGACACTATTAAGAATATGTTGAGTGGAAAATACCTGAAGATTCTAGTGAGCAATAAAAAAATGTTTTGGAATGAAAATATTTCCTTAGCGTTGTGTGATTTTTTTTCTCCTTCTGCGTAAGGATTGTCAGGATTGTGTGCCTCTCGCCATCAGGGGCATTTGGCTGCCTGTGCTCAAGGCCAGCACCCAGCCATGACAGGCCTCAGCAGAGGCCTGGCACCACCCCTGGGAGCCGCTTAGCAGCTCTTTCTCTTGGTCATCACAGCTGCACCCCTCACCAGTCACATGTTTGTCTTGCACGTATGTGCATAATTTCATAGTTCTCTAATGGTATTATTAGAAAAACTTTACAGCAGAGTATCTTCTAAATACATGCCTGTTAGGGCAAAAATGCTTGCCTGATATGGCTTATTTTACTTTAATGGATACTGGGAGAAGTGGAAACGCTCCTTTCTCTTCTGCTTCTCTTTGTTGCCTCCACCATTAGACTGGAGAAAAAACAAGCCTGTGTTTGGTATCCCTGCAGTACCAGCAGTCTGTCTAATTAAAAAGCACAAGGTACAGTGAGTCCTGCAATGTTTTAATCCTCTCCGATCTAGATAGGAAAGTGGCTTTTATGTGAAGTTAAAACACTTATATTACACTGCTTTAATTTCCTGTCAGCATTTTCACTGTGGTGCCTCATTTCTGGTTACTTTCTATCCATCACTTAGCAAGAATATTTTAAGATAAGCTGTGGGCAGAGAGAAACCTACACTTATAAGAATAAAAGGGTCCACATAAAGATGAGTTTACTCTGTGCACTCCATGTGCATAGTAGACCATCAGACCATGACAAATTTAATCAGTCTATGCAGAAAAACAGTGGTGAAACACTTAGCCTTTTAACTGTTGTCCTCAATGTTAACAGGAAGACCACAACAGAAATACCTAGAAAAATAAAAGTAAATTCTCTACTTTTACCACTCAGTACTTTTTGCTGGCTTGTTTTATTGCCACATGTCTTTCTGTTTTTGTGTATAAGCATTTAATACAGTAGAAGCTGTCTGCTGAACTTGATTCTGTACTACTGTATACGAGGCTAATTGTGTTTCAAACCACTGTTACAACTTATTCAACTTGGATTCTTTGTTTATACTATTCTGCTGAATCTATTAATCTATTTGTGCAGTCATGCTCTTTCAGAATGGCATTCTTTTATCTCAGCTATACAAACTGGGTGTGCTTCTGCCCTCAGAAACAAGGAATATGGTGCATTTAACACAAGTGACTGTGTAAGCTGACTGGAGAGAGTGTGATGCTGCTATTTCTCATCAAGGTGCTGCACGGTCTGCTGTGTTTGCTGCAGGCAATGCGAGGCAAAACCTTAGGAGCAACAAAAGCTCTTAACTGAGTCAACTCACCAGAGGGGCATACCAGGTAATCAAAATGGAAAGCATGTCTTAAGCCACTGAATCCAATCTTTCATTGCTTTGCACAGCCAGATCATACATTTGAATTGACAAATATGCCCTGTCCTCTTTTAAGCACTGTAAGGGCTTCTGTCCTGCCGTTTAATCTGTTTGAAGTCTATTCTTGAATCTCCCTGCTAATACAGCCAAAAATCCCTCTGATTTCTATTCTAAATTTATAAATAAATTTATAAATTTATAAATCATATGCTCTTATGTCAGCACTGGCCTTTAGCTCAAACAGTGCTCATTTCTTCCCTGTGTATTTATAAATTAATTTACATATGTTGAGGTATTCCCTCTCAGTTTGACAGAGGTCACAGACATGCCACATGTAATTGATATTTTTTGGGGAGGTTTGCATATACAGTATTTTTTTTTAGAGGATGTATGCTTACTCAGCCAAGGTTTTGGAGAACACAAGAGAAAAGTTCTGTTGGCCCTCTTGGACTGATCAAAAATTTCCATATCTACAGTGAGCAAAGTGCTGCCCTAAGACAATAAGATGTCCTACAGCATTAGCATTTCTCCATTGTTTCTAGAAATACCTAGACTAATGCATTTGGAAGCAACTATACAACAGTTGTGTTTGAACTTCTCCCATCTGCTATCACAGATGTTACCTAACACTTTGGGCTTCATAGTATTCCTCAATGTCATTCAGTTCTTGTTGCATTATATTTCAATACTTCCTTCTACTGAAGGTGCCAGTGCTATTGCTACATTCACTACACAAGTCCAATCCTTAAACACACTTTTTGGAAACTTCATCAGCAAGTTCCCTCCACCAAAGTTTCTCTTGGCAGTTATCTTGTCCTTCATCCTCACTAGCTGGTATCTTACTTACCATCTTTATAATGCTAATCCTGTACTTAACTGATACTTTTATATGCTGCACCACAGAAGAGTCTTACAGATTGGATCTGCCATTTGTCTTTTGTCTAGGAAAATCTGTTAGGTTACGAGACAGATAAGATTTAGAGTGGCATGGTTTACCTTTTGTGAAACTGGTTGCATTTTAACTAGTGTTCCATTTATCTTCATGACCCTAATAATTTTTCT
>PPHD01002329.1:26301-36441 GCA_002909625.1 Bambusicola thoracicus | reverse complement strand
AGTACTCAAGGTGAGGCCTCACCAGTGCCGAGTACAGGGGCAGGATGACTTCCCTAGTCCTGCTCACCACACTGTTCCTGATACAAGCCAGGATGCCATTGGCCTTCTTGGCCACCTGGGCACACTGCTGGCTCATGCAAGTTTCTCTACTGCTTTGTGTAAAAAAACACATTGCTTTCCAGCAAGATAGCCTAGTTTACTGCATACAAATCTGTGCAATTCTAAGGTACTGGGCTTATTTTGCTATCTCCTTGTGTTCTCAAGCTTTAAAAACAGAGTAATTCTTGAAAATGTGTGGCTGTGTGGAATGAAAGGGTTGGTGTCTATAACAAGGCAGAAGGAAAAAGTATTCAGCTTGACTTTTTTAAAGGGAGCCTCTTACCAGGAAAAGTAATTTTTGGTGTGGTATCTTCTACTACTGAAGACATCTTTCTGTACACAGGCAAAAGAATTCGTGCTTATGGTAGTTCTCTGTAAGATGTTTGAAAGATGAGGACAGCTGATGCTGTCTCTTGGTAGTAAACGTACTGGCAGCTGCCCCTGTGCTTAGGCCTGCCTCTGTTACAGCGGTGGCTGGTGAACGGTTGTCTTTCAGAACCCCACAGGGAGAATGAGGAGTCAGTAATTAATGCTCAGAAGAAAGCTTGACTCACGCTCATTATGTACCACGTGTGAGATGTCAGCTTACTTGTTGATTAAGAACATTTAACATGCAAGATATTGAAAAGCAGTAGGTAAAACTTCACGCGCCTCAGTCCTCTAAAATCCCACACGGAATAAAAGTGTCTATCAAAGGTAGGCTGTTACTGTAGTCAGAAAGGTTAGGATTGGCACTATTACATAATTCTGTTGTAACAGCATCAGAAAGCAATTTGTTTTAAAAAATCTAGGTACCTACTGCGTGTGTAGCATTTGTACGGCCTAACCGCCTGACGTGTTTGTGTCGGTCTGTGGTTGGTTTGCAGGCTTTTGTAGGCTTTTTAAGAAGGTCGGCGTTGTTTGTTACGCGTGTATCTATTCCGTCATCTGTTAACTGTATAAAAATACGTGAAATGCCATAGCTCTGAAACGATGCACCTGTAGCGTGTCATCTACAGTCACATAAGGAACATACTTGATATTTTAATCTATCAGGCATTTCATCAAATTCAAACCTGAAAAAATAATCCATACGTGGGCTTTGGGATAAAAATAACATTGGGATATATTTTGATCATGAACTAAGATGAAATTCAGCAGTCTGTCAACACTGTTGATCTATTTCTGACTGCCGTTTAATCTGGTAATGAGAGACACAGTATCCTTTTCATTTTGTTCATCTTTCCCCGTGCTTAACAGGAAGGATTTTTCAGGTGCTGAGCACCTGTGGCTTCAAATCGAGCTGTAAATGCCTTGTCCAGCATGAACTGAGAATTGTGCTTTAATCAGAAATGCTCATCAACAGGTCCCTTTTGTTGTGGAGATGACCGTCTGCCCTTGTAAGCTCTTGACAGTGCTATTTTGGGATAGTTTCACTAGTAAGCTCCGGAATGATTGGAACACATCTTAACAGCAAGAAAAAAAACTGACCCAAACCAAGTGCAGCTAACTCCAGCACTGACATGGTGGTACACAACGCAAAATCACTTTCTGTTTGCTTCAGAGGAAAAAACTTAAGAGAAAATAATGTGGATGAACAGCGGAAGTGGCATTTACAGCACGCTTGCAGACTTTAATTCCAGATTAAGCTTTACTGGCTGAACCAATGCGCTCTCTTCCTTACCATAAAAAGATCCTGTCTGTCTCTATGCTTGTGATTGCTGTAATGTAGAGAAAATGCTCAGTGATGGAGTAAGATAGAAAATAAAGTGCTGCAGATTAGCTCAGTCAGAATTTGGAATGCGTACTGACGTCTGCCTCTGAGAAATTATCCCTTTATGCATTAAAATGGGGCTTGGGGCACAGAGATTGTTTTGTGTTTAATGGCAGTATTCTTTTTATTGATAGAGAATTACCTTTGAGAGCAAAGTGAGTGCCTAACTTGTCCCACAGCAACTAATGGTGACGTGACAGGCTGTGCTCGCATCCAGGCTGAAATGATCTGATGGCAGAAACTTGGGCGTATTTACCCTCATCCTTCCACCCCAGGCTGGGGCTCTCCAGTTTTGGAACGAGCTTTCCAAGACTTAGGAAACTTGAACAAGAAACAGTATTAAAGTAAAGGTCAAGCAAATACAGTGTGTATCACAATGTTGCTGCTGTCTTTGTGCTTTGCTTTGTGACATAACCATATCCTTCCTAGTTAACGGGGTAGGCATCAGCCCATACCGCTCCTCACCAGCTCTGATGGAAGCAGCAGCCTACTTGTGAATGTTGGAGGGTGCAGTGAGTCAGACAGGATGCTCTGCTCTGAATGGCTGCTGCAGTGCTCTTCAGTGGTCTTAGGAGGGAGATATGCACTATGATGCATGCAGCACGGCCTCTCATCACAGGTGACAAAGTGGCACTTTTTGGGGACTGAACACGCTTATGTTAATATTAGACACTAATTTTGTTCAGTGCTGAACTGAATCATCAGTAGTACTCACTTTTGCCAAACTGTTGTGTCCCATGGAGCAGAAATGTAGTTATGAGGTGTTTGGATTAATTTGTTTTTGCGAGGTCAGGTTGAGGTTAAAAGTTTGGCAGTTTTCTCTGTGCGTTTTTCCCGCGCTGGCTAAAAGAAAAATGGGACTTCACCTTTTAAGTGTGTGTTCTTTTGCATACGTATGCATAGGCTTTAAGCACGTTGAGACATTCGAAGTTGGTTCCGTTGCCTGTCAGTGCTTCAGATTATGTTTCAGTTTTAATGAGATGATTTCAATTATTATATGTTCTCCAGATTGAAAGCTAAAACAGCTATGTCCTTTTCATTCATGATTTAGTGTTGGCTTTGTGCACGGTCTTTTATTGTATTTTATTTTATTTTGAGAGAGAGAGAGAGCGCTTGTGGTTCTTTTTTTCCTTCTTCCTTTCTCTGTTTAGTGGAAAAAGTGGATATTCAGGCCCACTGATAAGCAGTTCACAAATCTAGTCAAAAACAGCGGTGGTCCTCAGAAGCCTGCTTCTTGTCGTAGTTCGGAGCTACTAACAAAGTAAAAATGATGATCTCAGTGCAAATTCTCCAATGTATGATTAGGAGCACTGTGGTTCTGCGCATTTGGGCAATCACAATGATTGTGACCACGGAAAAACCTATAGCACGTCCGCAGGCTGCTTTCTCCCTGAAAGCTTCACCTTCAGTTGTGTAGTATCAAATCTTGAGCAACAGAAACATTTTGAACTGGAAGACTTTCTTGCTAGTTCTTAACATTTGAATTGAATGGCTCCTTTTTCCTATCCCTGAGTACGCTTTTCTTAGCACTGCTTATTTATAATGATGTTCTCGGTGATTCAGGCCTATTAAGGAGATTGTTGCAGCAATGGGATAGTTTTTCATTTCAGCTTAGTTAGAGAATCCAGATACCTATAAATAAGCAAAATTCATTTTTTTCACGTCATTATCGAGGCACTTAAAAGCCAAAAATACGAACAAGAGTGGATGATACGCAAACAAAAGATGCTTTTGTTTACTTGATGTCATGAGATTCTGTTCCCCAGAACATTGAGCATTAAAAAAATCAAATAGGAAGGAATGCAGTTACCAGAAGGCCAGGAGAAAGTTGGAAAGGAGCGTAACTACATGCGTATCATTGTTGGAAGATTCACAATGCTATGGACTCCTTTTGTCTTTGGATTGTCTGTTTCATTTGATTTTAACATCAACCAAATGGCTTTTATCAGTTCCAGGGAATGAGCAGTTCTTATTTCTCACAGAGCTGTTTTGTTTACGGTGCAACAAGTCTTGTTAGTATGGAGACTTAGATACTTAGAACGCTTGTAATGTCACAGCAGTGGTAATTTACCTACATTCTCTTCAGGGTGAAGAGGACACCAGAAGCTTTCCAATATGTACTGATTTGGTTTTGGAGCGTTTCCAGTGTGATAGCTTGGCAACAGAAAGGACTGAAAACTGGACATAACTTAGGATTTGGGTAACATTTGAAGTGCCTAAGCGACTGCGATCCCCAGTGGGATAAAATGATAGCCTTGTAAGACAGAGCTTCCTCATGAGATATCCCATACTTTGGAATGGTGAATGGTGAACCGGGAGAAGATAATCAGCAGGGCAGGATGCAGATGAGACCAGAGCTTGTACAATTTGAGTGACATTTACAATGTGGGAATTCTCATAGCAGACCTATGTTTACATGTAGCAACTCCCGAACTTCCACAGAGTTTTTGATAGTCAGGAGACTTTCCCAGCAGATTTTGGAACTGGGACAGCAGACGTCAATATTGGCTGTGGTTGGTCTCTGTGTCTGTGCCGTGACTTCAGTGTGGTTCAAATGTCATTGTCAATTCAGCAGTTAAATAGTGTATGGAATGTTTATTTAACCACCCTTTAAAAGCCTTCTTTTCAGTGTTCCATTCACCTGTAGTAAAAACAGATAAACATATTTTTAATGACGTTTGGCTTTTAAGTTCTTGTGAAGATATATTTGGTCACGGAAGATGCTGAGTTTCCATCAGAAAGTCATTTTCTTTGGATGAATGTTTAATCTGAGTTGATGGAACTAAGCAGAGATTTAGTGCTGCTTAATGAGCAAAGGTCAACTGGGCAGCTATAAAGGCACGGTACTAGTGTGGTCTGTGGAAGCCCGTTTCAGATCAGACTCCTTTAGTTCAGTTTCAAACACTGACTTGTGAGTGGTAGTTAAACCATACCTAGCAGGGCAGGGAGTTGTGCGATGGAAGCATCGGCACGTGAGATGCAAGCGAGAGGGGAAGGAGGGAGGGAATTCAGCTTGTTTAGAAAATGAAATGCATCATTAATCTAAATACGATAGCATAAACTGTGAGAACTGCCTTGCAAACAGCATGCCGTGAGTCTGCTTTGTTTGCAGACTCTCTGCCAGCTGCAATCACGTTTTTGCCTAACTGCTGGTTTGTTTCCTGGCACTCTAATGGACCGATTGCTGCCGCCACCAGAAAAAGCATTGCAGGGAAAAAGACTACCTAAAAAACATCCTCTGAAAGAATAATCTGCTCTGATACAGTGTAGTGGGAACAGAGGAGCAGAGTTCATCATTGTTCCCAGCTACACCTGAACATTGAGACTTTTTGCCCTGTCTTGGAAAGAGACGTGCTGTATTGATGTGGCAAAGCTAGCAGAAGAAAAGGAAATGATAAGAAAAATCTGGCTGCTAATGCTGGTTGCATTTCATTTTTATTCTTTTGGGGAACCAACTTCAGCATAGCCAACTTTCTTTTTTCTCTCCCTTCTTCAAAAGCTTGATACAAAGATAGTTACAGGAAAAAATATGAATACCCAATCGTTTTATGTGTTTGTCATGGCACCGTTTTGCATACATGGCAATTTTCCTCCCTTCTGTGAATAAATGTTTTTCCTATAAACACCCCACAGGTATTTTATTTTAAATAACAAACAGGACATGGGCCGGCGAGTGCAAAAACTAAAAAAGGCAAAGTAAACAACACGTAAGCATAAGGAATGCATGGAGTCATATATATAGGTATACAGGCAGTTTTTAAATACACTGAGTACAAATACAGTGGAAGCAGATGAGGGTGAACTGCTGCCAGCAGGTTGCTTATATAATTGATGTGCTTGTCTTATGAGGCTGCTTTTTCTGTGGTTTGATATATAGCTCCACTAATGAGGTAGGTCTCAGTCCCAGGATTTGGTTTCCTGTTCCACGTGTAAGCTATAGACAGACAGCAATATGAGGAATATGCCTGCAGCCTTTGGGAAACGAAACAGCTCTTCTAAGCAGTGTTCAAAATGTCTTGCTGGTTTCTGGGCTACAGTGCCTGCCACTTCCCATTTGGGGAAGGACGGCAGTGGTAGTTGGTACAAACAGAAAATTAGGGTCATGTTGTGCGCAGAGTGATTTCTCCTCTCCCTTCCAACAGGAGTCGTTATCTTCATTTACAGTCATTTTCCTCAGCGCTATTATAACCAAGCTCTCCTAGTGCATCCTTTGCAAAGAAATTGTTTTCTTCATCTCATGCTTAAGCAGAAGGTTGGGCCCTGATCTCAAAGTTGGATCAGTGTGCTGATTAAGTCCATGAAGGTCAGAAAAAGAATGAGGTTCATAGGTATGTGATGGGAAGAATCTGGCTGTTTTGCCACTGGTGAGGTAAAGTGTCTGTCCCATCCCCATTCAGTGGGCATTTTGTCCTCACCACAGTTCCAAGGTATAACACAGATATGTTTTGATGAGTATTTTTTTAATGTACCTCTTAAGACAATGATATCTAATAGTAACTAATAGCAGAACTCCAATATGCTTTTGTTTTCTAGCAGTCTCTCTTGTATCCCCGTCTGTTTGCTAATTTAAGTTCTTGAGTGACAAGTAGGAGGCTTCAAATCTGAAAATGCTGCAATTTAATAGGGAAGTTTAAAATAAGAGCAATACATACTTGAAAAAGAGATTTCAGTAAGGTGAGACAACCTCGGTTCACTGAACCAATAGGACCTGTTTTTCTGCTCTGCCAGACTTGGCTTTGTCACCTATATATCAAAGCTGGCATTTAAGCCTTTGCTTGAGGTCTGATTCCTTGGTTTTGAAATGGCATGGATCTTGAAAATACGGGTAATAAACCATTAAACGCACATTGTACTTTCAGAAAACATGGGTTATATGCATATCTTCTCAGAGGAAAAGGATGTCAGTAATGTGGTTTAGGTGTTTGCTATCTAGTGCTAGCTTGGCACTGTCTGTGGTACCTTCTTAGTGTGCCAACAGCAGCTCCAAGTCACCAAGTGAGGTACTGTGATTGTTCATGAGTGGTCAAGTGCTCAGTTAGCTCGAGTCTTAGTCACCAACGTGGGCAGAACATTTGAGTTTGAGTATTTTTGTCGTTACTGCATTGATTTCAAAATAACATAAAGAAGTATTGCAGCTTTCTATGCAAACGTGATGATTTCCTTTACCGAGAGCTGCAACTGCAGTAGGAGCAGACTCCTCCTGCCCCAGACTCTGGCACTGAAGAAGAAAACAGCCCCTTGGTGTCTGATAAGCAGCCCTTGGCTGTTGGCATCCAGGTGCTGCAGGATATGCCCAGGAGCAGATGTCTGGAGAGGAGGAGAGGAGGGTGCTGGGTGCTCCAGGTCTCTCCAAGTGTGCATTGAGGTCTGGCCCTCTGCAGCCAATATCTTTGCTGGCTCTTGAAGGAAAACAAAAAACAAAACAAAAAAAAACAATAATTCTGGCTGAAGCTGGTGCAGAATGTGCTTGTGTGAGACTCCAGGCCTATGTTTTCTGAACTCTGAATGCCAGAGTGTACAGGATGTGCTTGTATCCTTGCAACAGGTGTTATAAAGGCTGGTATTAGCAATACATTAAAAAAAAAAAGCCTTAATATCCTTAGATTGCCATGTATCTTTCACTGATATGATTTCTTTCTCTGGTCCAGTTTTCCCTTTTTTCACCATTAAACATGAACACTGTATTAATACATCCTTCATTTTCCCACTTTGAACACCTGCATAAGAGCTGCAGCTACCGCCTCTCCGCTGTGTCATCTGTAAATTCCAGGTTCTTCTTCTTGGCTAATATTTCAGCTATGGAAAAATATCATTTACAAATTCTGTGCCTGTCCTTGACAAGGTGAAGGTATTAAGACTCATTTACAGCCTGTAATAGGAGCCGTCTGGAGATGAAGTCTAGCACTCCTAAAACATTACTATATCTGTCTCCTTGCTGCTGATCATCACTGTCGGGTGAGAAGGCCTGTGATATATGTTCCTATCCCGTCATTTAAGAATTTATTCATAAGTCTTATCAGCATTAGTCTGAGCTGGAGGTAGAAAAAAGACATGCCTGAGAAGCTCATGTTGTAGTTAGGTGTACGGAAGAAGAGAACAAAAGATGAATACTAATGATGGGGAAATGTGCAGACAAGTAAATTAAACATTCAGCTGTCCAACTTCCACAAGGAGAAATATTATGTTGCATAGAGGTTCTTTTCCTTTTATTTTCCCTCTGTTTCTTTTTTTTAATTTTTTTTAAGTAAGCAGCTCCCCTGCTTTGTTCATGTCAATTTTGAACTGTTCGTTTCAGTGCTTTACAGAAGCCTTTTTTCATCCCCATCTTTTCTGAGGGGAAGTTGAATAATATATGTTTTTTAGCAAGTCACAGAGGACAAAGTTGCTGGGGCAGTCAGTTTTCAGAATTTGAAAGGCTGAAAAATCTCCCAAAATAAAAGTAGTAGTAGTGATCCTACTTAATCCTCCTTAAAATAAACATTAAGAGTTCTGATTGTTATATAGTTACGTTTCCTTGAGTAAAGAAAAAAATGGATAGAATTTTATGTGAATTCAAGTAAGCGTACTAATCTTATTTGTCTGTGTATTAATCTTTACATAACACCACATACGCTTCTGAGAAAGACTTCAGGAATGTCAGCAAGTAGAATGAGAAAAGGTGAATCTTTTTCTCTCTTTGTTTTTTTAGCTCTCTCTTTCCTACTGAGTTCCATTCCCTGCTATGAATTTCATTGTAACTGTCCCTTTTGAAATATTCTTTTACCTACACTGACACTGATAAACATCATCTTCAGAAATTTGATTTCAGGCCTCTGGCCCTTTGAAAGCACATTGTTTTCAGCCATGAGCATTCAAATTCTATCATTTAAGTTTCCCTTTCCCACCTCTAAACTGAGAGAAATAAAAGTGCTGTAAGTTCCTTCTTTGCCGCTTTCTTGTGAGAGGCTTGAAAGCGTGGTTGTTTTATGCTTTCACTTTTTTTTTTAAGGTTTATTGTTTCTTTCTTCTCAGAAAAAGCTCTCAGTTCCAGAAACAACTTTTAAAGAAAGTTGAGGTTCATACTATCACTAATTATTTCCCTCCTCCACGCAGGATCCTCTTACTCCCCTTTACTCTTCCGTTTAGCCATCTTACTTTCAGAACAAGATTTATCTGAGGGCTTGTTTTTGACGGGAAGATGGATGGTTTCCCCTTGGCCCCATCTCTATCTTTGGACAGGCCAACACCCTCAGCCTTGTAAGGGGTAGCTGAAGCATCGCACATCAGGATGTTCCTGCAGCTTCTCAGTGCTTTGTCATCCATCCCACAGGCACTACCTTGAGCTTCAACAAGGTGTGAGAATGTGCAGCTTCTGAGGCACGATGCTAAGCAGATAATGTTTTATTTCAGGAAAGACTTGCAGAGCTACATATCTTCCAGTCGACTTTGTAGTGATGTTTGCAAGTGGGAGGCATGGGCTTATGCAAAGTCAAGAGCGTGAATGCAAAACCATCAACTCGTTAAATACTTGCGTGAGTTTTCCAACCTTCAACAGGCCTCCCATTACTGTCAGCATTCCATTTATGTTTATGAGAAGTTAATCAAGCCCAGTACATGGAAGTTGTGGATGCATTCAGATTTTTCATTGTTTTTCCAAAATGTGATTCCAGCTCATAAGATTAACTATTCCTGTTACAGAATCTTAACAAAAAATTAAGACTGTAGCTGTACCATGTTGTGAGCATTATCATTTCCCTCTCAGTCATTGCATGTGGGTTTTTTTCTTTGAGTATTTTCTTTTCTGAGCTATTCTTTACACAGTTGGAATGAAAGTTTCAAATTAAGTGTGAAATAACCTTTGTCAACAAATCAGTTATTACAGTTCTGCTGTGTTACAGATGTATGTGTTCTTTGAAAGATGAGCTGTTGGCTTTGCTCGGAAGATACTCTCTTTCACACTTCGTAGTTGTTTAGAAAAGGTCTTGCATCTTTTCTCTTTCTTCCTTTTCTCCCCTAGTGGAGTATTAATGAGAGTTCTTCATCCAAAGCTCTGAGAAGACAGTGCATAAAAAGGAACAGTACCTGAGTTCCCCAAGACTTTCATTTTGCACTCCTTTTCACAAAGGAAAGTAGCGAAGTGATGCATGCGATTCAGGCCTGTGAATAGCCACTACTGAATGTATGGTATGTGATCCTGGAAAGATTCGTACATGTGCTTTAAGTGCAAAAGCCATTGATTCCAAAAGCGTATTTTCGTACTGCATTAAAATGAGAAAAGAAAAATAGGCCATTTGGGGGGGGGGGGGGGG
>PPHD01002329.1:0-19285 GCA_002909625.1 Bambusicola thoracicus | reverse complement strand
CCCCCACGACCTACGTCTAATTAGAGTGAGTGAATCTCTGCTTTGTGTATGCCTCTCAGAGGCTTTGCTGTCTCTTAGCCATATTACTGCTGCAGCTGAGGAGCACATCACAAGGGCACCCTGGTGCAGACCCCGAGTGCATTAATAGATTAGCACAGCGTATTTGTGCAGACTGAATCCAGACTGCAGCTTCAGCTTTCAGAAAGCCTCTTCATAAGGGGAAAACAAATGTTAGCTAGCACATAGCAACTGACAGGAGGTAAAAGCCTAATGAAATTAAAACAACAGGCAGGTCTTGCAGGTTACAGCAAGTGCTATTGGGAAGCTGAGAGATAATCAGAGCCTGACAATAAGAATTAAAACTATACCTCGCCTTTTTCAGAACTGCATTTAACTTTTGTCTCTCGGTTAAATGGTGGAAGAATGTCTTCCCACATCACAGAGATGAGATTTCTGCCAGCAGTGATGGGGCTGAACTAATAACTGTAGGGGATAAGCCAGGGACTAGACGATCTTGCCAGAAAAATGGGAAATCTCAGTATGGAGTCCCATGGCCATAGTGTGTGTGTATTATTTGAGGATGCTGTGTTTACTTAGCCTGTGAAGCAGCCTGTCTCATATACCTACCTTGCTTGTATTTAGGTATTTCTGCCCACGGAGAGTGTGTGAATTGCATGATAGTTGTCGCTGTGGTGTTCCTGAAGGCACAAGATGGAGAAATGCCAAGTGGTCTTTTGAAAGGCCTAAGCAGCCCAAACGCTGAGAGCAGCTGTGGTTCTGGACGGGATGGTGAAAATAGCTAGGAGGGTCACAACCAAGCCTTCTCTGTCTGTGATCTAAGGTGATGGTCCTCCATCTCCCCTGCACCCCATTTTTCCAAAGGATGGCAGGCAGTGGAATCTACAGCAGTCCAGGTTCTTCGATCTTCTTTTTGTTTCCCGAGTTCACATTTTTCCTTTTATTTCCTTTTTTTTTCCCCCTAGTCTCTGCTCTTTACTCTTGCCCCAACCCTTAGCCCTGTTGTAGGTGTAGCCCTTTTGCCCTTCTTTGATGATTGAAGTCAGTCAGTCTGAGTTGGCATCCAACATTTTGAGGGGTTCAGTTTGGACAGCCAACTTCCACAGTGCCATGCAGTCTCTCACTCCAGGCCTCACATCCTCTGATTCAACAAACTGCTCTGAAAATCTTACAGAAACAGAGCACCTGCTTGGCCATATGCAGTTCAGGCAGCAATTTTGTTTCATTTTGAAGCCCACCTTGGCCCAAGATACAGAAGTCTTTGTTCTTCTGGTTTTAGATTTTTGCCTTTTTTGGGTCTTCTTTCTTCAGCTTCTTCATATTGGTCTTGTGTAACTTCAGAGAAGCCAGGAAGATTTTGCCAGCAGAGTGTTTGGCTAATACTGTGTGCTAGCAGAGATATTTTGAAGATTAATCATCTGTATGTCATGAGTATGTAAATACTTACTTGCTTATATAACAGTTTCTTAGGCTGGTGGCTTCCAACAGCTGCAGTTCAATTTTCCAACTGTTCCTTTAAAAAAATGAAGAAAATAGTGGACAGCAAGTATAAAAACTAATGTAAACAATTTGGTTTTAGGGGAGTTACTGAATTAAGCAACAACTGCAAGATGTAGAAAGCATTGTGTTAGGGACTAAAGATATTAAGAATCATGCATAATTCAAGACTGAATCCCCCAGGAGCAGTTCACATAACATACATAAGCTACTGAGGGTTTAATAAACAAGGAAATTGAAAAGGCCAGCATTAGCTGTAATCCAGGTGCCTTGTTATTGCATAGAGATATCTACAGCCAAGTGAAGAATACGCCATTTAATGCTGAAGTACATTTGAGTGAGAAACAAGACAGGGGAATTCATAATATCTCGGTGGTTAAGCACATTAGAGTAATACATCAGCCCTCTGTTCTTAAAACACAAGAAAACTTTATCAAACCTAGGAAATCTTGTAGGATTCACTTTTCCACTCAGGAGTAGTGATATGAGAATTTCAGAACTGAGTATCTTAACTCACTGCACTCCAGCTGAGTGTTATGTATTAATAACTGCAGGAGGCATTACATACATACAACGCGGTAACGTGTGGCTTATTTTCAACCAGTACTGTACACCCACACATAAAAGCGATAGGAGAATTTCAGTTGATTCTTCCTATGAGCTCTGAAAGCTTTGCAATTCAATCAAAGCTTCAGTGCTAATCTGAACTAGTATCATTGATCCCGGGAAGCTGCTTTGCATGATTTGGCCCAAGCGTTGCTTTTTATTTTTCCCACAGTAAATCACAAATTGGAATAACCAACCTTGCAAAAGCTACTAGATGTAGATTTGCAATGTGGCAGGTGAACTGCTTTCTTTTTTTGAAGGGTCCTACTGCACTGTAGCCTTTATGGTAGCACCCCGTCAATGTTTATTTACATAGCAGCTGTCATTGACTTGCATAGGCCACCGCTTCCAGTCAGAAGCAGGACTCTGTATGTTTTGGGATAACTCTTCCTCCCAGTTTCTCTGGGGTTAGCTGGAAGTCAGCTTTGTTTGTCTTTTTGTGCTCTGTTTTGTGCTAATCTGCCTGACGTGGGAGAGCTGATTTAAAAGCTGCCCACAGTATGTTCTCCTAGAAAGCAGTCTGAACGCGGAATGAAAATATAATGGACTGACAGATTTCAAACCTCTAGGTCAATACATCTTACTGAGATAATTGCCTAGCGACCTCCCTTCTGGATCCTTGACAAAGCCTGTCTTTTAAAAACAGGCACTTCTGCTGTGACCTCTAATGAAGGATAACAAAAAGGAAAAGAAAAACGTATTCCACTCCTGGTCTTTGTCTCATTCCTTGTAAAAACAAAAAACAAAGTGTGTTGCTGACTAGAGTGGTCATTCTTTCCAAAGGGCTTTTTGCAACAACTTATTACAAATTACTGTAAACTGGTAAACGGCTTTGTGGTTAAGAATTGTTGTGTGGAGATCAAGTTCCTCCATCTCCTGCAGATTTTGGTTAGTCATAGAGTCATAGAATGGTTTGGGTTGGAAGGGACCTTGAAGATCATCTAGTTCCAACACCCCTGCTATAGGCAGGGACACCTCCCTCTAGACCAGGTTGCTCAAAGCTCCATCCAGCCTGGCCTTGTTAAAGTGTATGAATTGCTTTGGAGGGAATTAATCCTTTCTTTTTTTCTTTTTTTTCCCCAATTTATCTGAAGATAAAGCCATTAATCTGAACGAGTCAGGTGAGATCCATTTGTTGTTGAAGAAGAGAGCAGGGTGCCTGCACAGGGTGAACATTTAATCTTTTTAAGCTGCAAGAAGAACACTGTGATAGCTGGATTGTTATCAGTTGAACTGAGGTTTGGCTAATTCCATGATAACGTTTTAAATCAGAGCACTCCTTAATTTCAGTAGGAGCACAGCTGAGTGCCCCTTTACTTCTGTTTCTTTACTTCTGAATCCATTCATCCAGAGGCATCCAGTGTTTAGAGTAGTAGATTTAACTTACCTGTATTTTTCTTCTTCTAAGATTTAAGCTGCCATATTCAGGCTTTGAGATAAAACTCACAAGCAACTGATCTGTGAAAGGGTTTCAGGTGGAATGCATTGTTTCTATAGTTGTCTTTTTCTTTTTTCTTTCTTGGGTTTTTTTGTTGTTGGTTTTTTTTTTTTTTTTGCAAGTACATACCAGCTGAATATTTTTAGGAACTACAATGATGCCTGTAAGTGCGACAATGCAGTAACTGAGAATCATGTAAAAATAGCATTGAAAGGGACCTCAAAAAGTCATTTAGGCCTCCTCTCTACATTTTTTAAGGCAGGAGTGACTGTAATTGTTGCTCATACAGGATGCAAAGCTCGGTTTGTTTTTTTATTAAAGAGTGTTCTTCCTCATCAGTGCCCTTTCTGTACTGATTTAAATGCTTCTCACAATGCACTAGAACGTTCAGAAGACATGACTCTTCCTGAGCTAGGTTCATTTTGTTTGCAGATGTGACAACTGTCTGAAACCATTGCTCCATATCCATGGTCCTCCATCTTACGTTGTTAGTAACCTGACGGTGCTACATACAAAAAAGTTGTCCATCAGCGGGGAGGAAAGGAAGTCTGAAGAACTTACTTAGAAATCTGAGTTCTTTATCAATGTACTTCTTTATTATTTCAGTCTTGTGTTAACAGAATGTTAAATATTATCAGAAGTCTGGGTTGGAGAAGATTTGAATTGAATTTGAGGTCTTTTTATTCTTTCTATTCCCACTTCTGGAAGTGGCTGTCCAGGTTTTAATGTTTGGAGTGCATTTTTGGAGTAGATCTGTCTATACATGTTGAGTGTTAATATACCAATCTCTGAGACTGTCAAACTCATCTTCTTTGGGAAATTTTTATATGAATTGTAGCTTCATGTGAAGAGCATTGCTTATTGACTAAATTCCTTTTAAAGCTTCGGTATTTCCCTCTTTTATTTCTGAACTTCCTTCATGTGATAAATAACACTGAATTTGCTGAATTGCTGTCCTTGAATTGCTTCAAGACTTGGTGCACAGAAATGAAAAGAGAAGTGGGAGGGGACTTAGTCAAACTGACTTTAACATAAGCAAGAGACGCTGTGAGGCATTGCCCTAAATACTAAGGGCTCCAAAGCATTAATAAGAATTAGGTAACTCATGTGCTGCTTTAAAACCATCCTGAATGTGAGCAGAGCAGAACCAGAAATCTTAACGGGCAGGACCATGGGATAACAGTGCTCCTGTCTTAGGACACAGAGATTGAAACTCTCAAGCACGAAGACAGCTGCACTGTTACTAAATGTGTACATAACACTGTCACTTTTACTTCATTATGTTCTCAGAATTACCATCCTTTGGTATCATGGTCTCTCAGGAAATCGTTTTTCCTCTCCATGAGCTCTGACACCTGATGCAGGTGCAGCTTTGGTGGAAGAAAACTGCATGCTCCTTGTCTTCTGCTGTATTTATGCCTTTGCTTGCATCCAGGTTACCATCAGTTCTGTCTGCTTTGTGGTTACATTGTGCATGTCATAGAAGTTCCAGACCCCTGTTTTTGAGCTTTCTACATTCCGTGTCAGCATAGTGCTGAATTTTTTTGCTAGGACCAGAGGATTACTGCAGAGCTTTGTTTTACATTTCCAGATAAAGTACAGACAAAAAAAAGTGTATGTTCTTTGAGAATCCCATGTCTTTTCAAGTAAAAGGTGAGACCTAGGCCTTCCATCTATGTGATAGTGACTCTTCTCTTGAAACCAGACTGCTCCCTGGTGAGTAGATGGGGAGAATACAACTGACTAATGCAGAGTACCTCCCTGTGGAGCAGGTAATGCTGCTTTATTTCTTTATTTTGTTTTCAACCTTTCTGTAGTAAGTGTCTTAAGAATAGAGATGAATAAATATGACTCCAGGAGAAATACACTAAAACTGTTGGCAAAAAAGACTGCCCGAAATAAAACCATTGGCTGGTGTTTTCACAGAAGGAGATTACTGTTAACTACCCTGATATTATAAGTAGCACTTTTAAGAAACAAAAGATTTCCCTTGCCTAATGTAGTGCGTATCAACAGAAATATGCAGTTGTGTATATATCCTGCACAGCCGCTGTAGTTTGGTCAGATACCTCTCTCAGCTTGATTCAAACTGTACGTTTTCCTAAGCCTACATTTCCAGTGGCAGTACTTGAAAGGCTACGAAGCACTCCGTGTAAGAATAAGGAAGATTAATTTCTCTGTATCGTTCAATTACAAAGCATACATCTCTATAGGGTTTGGTAAGGGTGACATAAAAATAATGGCATCTCTGGAGAAAAATAGAGGTGTGATATCTGAAAAGCACATCAGAGCTATGAGCTTTTTCCTTCTCATCATGCCTACGTGCATTTGACAGGGGAGAAAGCTCCCACTGAGCAGAAGAAGGGGGATCTCTTTGTCTATAAGGGGAAGTGTTTTTCAATAATTACTATTTCTTTTAAGTAACTCTTAGGGAATAGCATCTCTGAAATGAGCACGTGGAGTTGTTTTAGCCGGGGCATATACCTGGCAGCGCCTTTGGCTGCTGTTTAAAATGGCATTTCGTGAAGACTGCAGTTCTACTCTGCTGACAATGACAAGCTGTAAAATGCTGGAAATGCTGTAGCACGTTAAGAAAAAGCTTTCTCTTATACCTGCCAGGACATTTGGGGCCCTGTTCCCTTTCTCCAGGATGTCTGTAACTTCCATACATAATCGATAGGAACTGCTCATATCCTGTGCTAGGAAAATAAGTTCTGTAAGCCACTCTCTTAAAGCCTGTTGTCTGAAAGGCAGTGCATAAATAAAAATACCCAGCTTTTTTTCGGTAGTGTTATGTTTTTCCTTTCATTCAGTAGACCTGACACAATTAGCCTTACATACTAAGACTCTGATCCTGCATCATAAGCCAGTGGACGGTTTAACTTCAATTTCATTGTGGGAAGGACTGGATTTATGAAGAAAAGGTTAATGACTTCTGAATGGTAATACATGCTTTCCCTGCTTGGTTGTCAAGTGGGAAAATAAGGTTTAAAAGGCATTTGCTTTTCATATTTTACAAGCGTGCTTTTTAGATGTTACTGCAACTTCCTCCACCTGAGATCAGGAGAGAAACATTCTGCCTCTATAGAAGCATCAATATTTTTTTCCAAGGCACTGAGATGTTTCCATGCTATTAAGGGTTGGTTGTTTTTTTTGATTTTTCTTTTTCTGCTGTGAAAAGATCTGCATATTCCAAACATCTTCAGGCTTGATGTGTAGTTTTAGCTAAAGGTGGGTGTATCTTGCCAAGCTTGAGGTTTAGTTACCGCTGCCAACTATTCCTCAGTTCACACGGTTCATTGGTCTAGTTCAAGTCTGTAAAAACACTTCTGCTGTATTTCACTTCTGGAGTTCTTCCTCTTTTACGTCTGTTTTTGTTTTCTTTCTTGCTTTGACTCAGGATTTCTGCTCTGTGCTGAGGTTGGAACATCTCTGTATGAAAGACAGTACGTTTTGTATCATGCTGCTTGTAGTACCTCTCCGGTCATCCTTCTGGAGCCAAGGAAGCCCAGCTCTATGAAGGAGTTCTGTAGTGAGACTGCTGTGTATGAATGGCAATGTCTGGTGATCTTGAACTTCCCATCTAACAGTTTCATTTCAGCACTCAGATTGCTATAAGCCCCAAAGCACTGGGGAGTTACAGTTCTAATGGCAGATGTTGACAACTGAACCGAATGCAAGTCCTTGCTGAAGAGTTAACGGGACGTTTGTGCACGTGGAAAGAAACTCAGTAACGTTCATATTTTGTCAAACTTTGTCCTTACGATAGCTGGACATGTTTGAAATTAAACCTGATAAGTTTACCACCAGGAGGTTTTCAGGCTTCTGAGAAGTGGTGGTCCTGCCTGTGGCAGGGGGGCTGGAACTTGATGATCTTTGGGGTCCCTTCCAACCCAGGCCATTCTATGATTCTATGTTTTTATGAAGCCGAAGCATACATATACAGAGAGATGTTCGTGCATAAATACAATCACATCCCCTTCTGATCCTGTTTTCAATAAACCGAGATCTGCATATGTGTTGGGCCTCCCTGAGACGCTTTCCCTGCAGCTGTGAACGGTTGCGTTATTCTGACTTTACTCTCAGTGCCTCTGCTTCTGCTCACTATTTCCTGTTTATAAATCCCAGGCTCATACTTTTTTGCCATAAGGCTACCCTTGAACTCTGTCCCAGTGCGGTGCTTTTTTGTTCGGTTGGCTGTCCAGTCAGACTAACTGCTTTCCAGATCTGAGTCTCTTTTTTTTCTTCTTTCTTTTTTTTCCCCCTCTCCTGTGTTGGTTTGCATAGCCTGGTTCCTGCTTCCTCAAAGCACTACCTTCCTTGTAGGCAAGTGCAGGCTCTGTGTATTGCCTCAGGGGCCCAGGCCCAGGTGAGCTATGGCAGCTTTCCTCTGCAGCCGGTCTGCTTTGTTGCTGTTTCGTATGAGAAACAGGCTGTATTGTGGTTAATGGTTGGGCTGGGTTATTCTCAGGACCGTTACTAGGTACATTTGGGGAGTTACACTAAGTGCAAGAATTAATGTATCAATAAATGTTCCTTATTTTGCAGTGCAAGTCATTAGCAGCAGGGCTGCATAGGGAACTATGCTTTAGTGAAACCAGACTGTGAGCTTGCAAACCTGAATGGGTGAGCTGGGAAAAAAGCTGCGGTTCTGGCTCTGCTATGGAGTTTCTCTGTGACTTAGACACATTGCCCCTCTCTAAGCTGATGATATTTACCTACTACATTACAGCTGCTGGAGAAGAGCATGGCGTTACTGCTCCAGGGAATAACATCCAACCTTTTGGTGGAATCAGACAATCCTTTCTAGACAGAGTCAAATGTAGAAAAGCAAATCTCTGGCACTAGACGGCTCAGCTGAACTCAACAGCGTGTAGCTAAAGCCTGGCATAGAGAGAGCTTGGCAGATGCAGTGGTACATGGAGAATTTGGCAGCTGCCAGATGTTCTGCTACGAGAGGCAGGGCTCAGGCTGGTTGTTGACTTAGACATCAGACATGGTTAAATCAGCCCTAGGTCAAACTACAGAGCTGGCAGGTGAATCAGTCAGGAGATTATTAACAACACCAATATAGCTTAGTTGGGAAGGAAAAAACCAACCAAACAAATGACGACAACAAAGTAAATATATATGTATATTATCCTGGATATATATATATCCAGGAATTCATTGAAGCAGATACCACCCTCACCATCAGTATTTTTGGGTGACTTGTTCTGAATTTTGTTTCAGTTGTTCTCAGTTACATCTCTGTTTTTGTTATTTTTTTTTTGTCACATAAACCCAACCTCTTACTTAAATTATGCCTTTAGAAACCCCAATATCATAGTTAAAAACCAAAGTTCTGACCTGCCAGACCTTCTCCCCGATGTGTGAAGCATCCCTGGAAGTTTTATTGTACTCTTGCATTCTTGGAAGTTGATGTTCTTAAAAATGGTTTTAAACTGCTTTGCCCCAGCATAGAGAATTTAACTTTATTGATTCAAAATCCAATTTTGTTTGAGCTTATGCCTGTTATAATACAGGAAAGGCCTAAGACTTAACATTTATCTTTCTTTTTTTTTTTTCCTTTTTACATTAGACATTTTAAGTGTTGTTTACCTAAGAGATTGTATGGACAGCTGGAGAAATGCAAAACTAACGGTATTAGACTAATGAGATAAAAATTGATTTTGTGAGAAAGGATGTGAGTTTTATTCAGGCTGAATAATACATTTTTTCCATTATTTTTGTCTTATTTTCACTAGGTTTACCTTTCTGATTGCATATATATTTCGTATATAGAACAGGTCCCTTGTTGTAAGTGGCCTTTAACCATAGCAGCTGAAAAGGACAGCTCAGCAGTTCTGCCTCTTCCTCAGGATGGAAGGTTTCCTTCACAAAGTTCTTGAGCAAACAAGACCTCTTAGCAAAAACAAAACAGACTTTATTATCCTTGTTTGTATCTAGTGTAAAGCAAAATAAGACACAGCCCTCTCTATTTTGAGGTGTTTGCTTTATTCCAAAATTTGCGGACGTTTGTTTTTTTTTTGTTGTTGTTGTTTTTTACAGCTCACAAACAGCCAGAGGTTACAAATATTCTCTCCTAATTGGTTTATGGCTTAGACTGGGGTGGGTCCAGTGGTTGGGTTGAATGACATGTTGAAGGAGGCAGCTGACATAGCCTTGCACATTTCTCTTCCTTTCCTTCCTCTGCTCGCCATCATTCAGTACACCCAAGGTGATTTCTTTCCTGCTGCCTACAGACCTGGAAGATATATGGTGCTGGCATCTGCTGACATGGAGGACTTGCAGCTGGCACTTCTGAAGTCCTTTTTTACTTGGTCTCCTTTGTGGTACTAAGCACCTTGGGTTCCCACCTCCGGTCAGTTTTATTCCCATTTAACCTAGCTAGTCTCCTAGTGATGGTGCACCCCATGGCATCAATACAGGATCTTCCCACATGGTAACACTGAAACAACTCTCTGAGGGGTTTTTTAACTTCTGTCTGGTCTTCAGATCTGACGGGAGAGTTAAAAATACACCAGTTGCCATTTCAGCGGTACAGTGTAGCTGGTGAGCTGGAAAGTGTCTAAGGCCTCAGCAGTACAGTGAGCTGCTAAGATTCAACAGAGCATAGCACAGGTAGAGAGGTTTGCCTTTATTAATGTGCAGCAAATGGCTTCTGGTGCCTTGCCTGTCCTGCTTCCCTAGACTTGCTCTCAAAAAAGGACACTCTGCAGGTCAGATGTGCAGCTCTTACTGGGCCCCCATGAGCGTATGTTTCCCCAGGGGTTGGGAAGCAGTTGAGGGAAAGGTTACATGCACTGAGAAAACTTCAACATTTCTTCGTAGCTTTCTGAATGATTTGTTATCACTGATTAAGAATGAGCAAAAGCTAATTCTACATGAAAGCTAGACTGCAGCCTTTGTGGGAGGTACAGAGACTTGTGGCATCGATCATCTCTGTGACGCTAACGTGAGGTGACAAAGATGAAGGCTCAAGCTTGTGGCTGCGACTTATACTGAGCATAATGACTGAAGACCTTTTCTTCAGTCTTTTTCTTTAAGATGGCAGCAACTAGAAAAAGTGCTGGCAAACATGCCACTGTTAATCAAACCTATCCATGCCCTATATGGAAAAGTATGTTCAAAGGTATGAAGAATGATTGAGCAAGACAGCACTCAAAGAGACTAAGGGCTCCCATCATAGAGGTGTACAAAACTCCCATAAAAATCCAGTGACACTGAGGGACGTACAGCAATTTCTGGAGGCTTTGACAACGTGTCAACAGTATTTCCCCTCAGATTTAGCTTGCTTCTCATTTCATTTTGCCCAAGCGTTCCTGGCCCTTTGCCTGAGATTAGGTTTATCTGTCCTTTTGTTTCACATTTGCCGTTGATTTCCACCGCTTTCTTTCTTTCGTTACATTTCCTTTCACTGTTCCTGTAAGTCATTTCTACTCCCACCCCCCTGCGCAGAGCAATACAGGTAATGGATGCTTTCGCACTTCTGGCCAAGTTTTCTCTGAGATAAGAAAGAGGAAATCCCCTGTAGCAATTCCACAGAGTTTGAGGGCTGCTGCTCTGAACCTGTTTCTCACCCAGCTGATTAGGTCTCGCTTGCACTGGAACACACACAACAACATTGCTCAGAAGCACAGTTTGTCTTTTGGTTTGCGGATTTTCTGTGTTGGGTTAGTAGGCAAAGGAGTCTGAGGGCCTCTTTTGGGAAGCTGTCTCTTCTCTGGAGAAAATCAGGTGTCCTGTAAAGCTACTCCAAGTGGCAGATTGATGGCGCAAGTGGAGGATGTGCATAGTTGCCCCTCTCCCAGCAGCAACGTTGCCATATCGCCTTTTCTCCAGCCCGCAATGCCTGGTCCTTGGTTCAGTGTGAAAATGGAGCTGAGAAGGTCATGGGAAATCTACAGCTCTCTTGAGCTGTCCCTGCTTGGTAATTCGGGTGCAAAGGCGGACGACCTTCAGCCAGAGCTCTGCTTACTGGTGGGCTAATTGGCTGCACCCAGATACTGCAGTGAGAGGTGGAGAGGGTATCAGGGGGCTGCAAGACCCTGGGAGCCTTTGAAGACGCCTGGGCTTCTGCTGGGAATCAGTGCTGTCCCAGACGTAGGACCAGTGGTGAGAACCAGTGATTAAAAAAACCCTCTTCTGGTCCCCATCTAATTTCTGTAATTAACAGTTTTCATTTTGAGTTGCAGATGAAACCTCATGATCTTGAAAGATATTTCCAGCTGTGCTAGAAGTGCCTGAAACATGCTTTTAGAACTTAGGGGTTTCAGCTGAAATGAGATTTTTTACACGTTTCTCCCTGTTCCTCTCTCTCTCTTTTCCTCTTTTTCATTCTTTGGAAAGTTCCTAATACTATTTTACTCCCCACATTTGAATACTATTTATTTTGCATATGGCACTAGTATTTTTTTTGTTAACATCTTCTCTGATTTCATGAGTAAACAATCAGGAGTTGTTACAACACCAAAAAACACACTGCTTCTGTCTCTAAATGTAGATGAAAAGCTGTTGATTAATCTGCATGGTAATGACTACATTTATTTTCTGTGTATAGTCTCATGGTTATTTCCCAGTTTTCTATGTGTTTTCAATACTCTTTCCTCGTGAACTTTACAAAACACGTGCAGAACTTAACTCTATTAGCAGGACATCATTCCATATAGGTTAATCAATTACGCAAACAGCAGCTCCAGTTACTTCCAGCACCGTTTATTTGCTTCCCCTGTTTTTATCTCTGAGTACTCCACAGCTCTTTGTGTACCTGTGTGTGTCATATGTGTTCAGGTCTTGTCAAGGCATGGGGTTAAAGTTTGCAAGGAGGAATTCCAGGTGTGTACTGCAGCTGGCTGTGGGCTGACTGTGTATTTGCAGCAGCTTTGTGTCGGCTTTCACTACTCCTGGCTGCTGGCACATCCCTGGGTAGTGTGCTGTGGGAGCCACTGCGAACCTCCCCACATTGTTTCACTATTACCTACTGACCTCATTTTTCTCTTCCATTCAGTGCTAATTACCCCAAGTACAGAGGTACCTGAGAAGGGATCCGTAGTTTGAAGGGAGGAGGGCTTAGTGCAGGGTGCTGTGACAAGCTGTGTGCATGTCCTTATGCAGTTCAATCTGCCAAGAGGAGAGGGCAGCTGGGGCAGGCACAGGGCTGTGCTGAGCCCTGGAAGGATGTGAGCAGCCCCAGCCATTCTGCTGATTCATCTTTCCTTCACAGAGGCTGGGATTTAGATGCTGTGCACTTATCTTCAGTGACCCTTTGTAAAGTCATTCAACACGTTTGCTCAAGCTTCCCCATTTGTAAATGAAAATATATTTATACTGCTCTAGCAGCACCAGGCACAGGGAACTGGCTTTTGTTTGGCCTGCACTCTATCGCAGCTACTTCAGGTGCTATTTAAGACGTATTTTCTTTTGGCATAATTCCACTGAAGATAGCAAGGCGGCTTCTGCTTAGGTAGTGGGTGTGTTTTGCCCCAGCCCTGAAAAGGTTATCGCTGTGGCATGTTTTGCTACGAGTTGGAGCCTAAGCCTATCCCAGCTAGAAGACCTGCCTGAAGGATTCTCTCTGGTCACCTTGTACATGAAAAAAATGCAAAGCATTGCAAGGCAAGTTCAAGAACAGAGAACTTAGAGCACGTGGCACGTGCCATCAATTATTGTTTAGATAACAAAGGGGATTTCCAGAGATGTCTTCAGAATGAAAGATTAGGGATTACAGTTAAGCACTTCCTTGGCTACGATAAGAAGGCCTCAAAGCTTGTGCCTTGGTTTGGGCTAGGGTCTGAGGAAACCTCTCAGAGTACCACCCTTTTTCTTCTGTAATTAAGTGTGAATAAATAACAACACGCTGATTCATTAGTGCTGGTTAGTTCAGCAGGCTGATGAGCTGACACTATGGGAAACAAGCCCAGGACGAATGCAGCTATCACGCTGAGCTGGATTTTGTAAGTTTTATAGCTGTTTACTTCTTTCTCCTTTGCTGCAGTTTCTGCATAAAATTAGAGGAAGTCAATACATTCTGAGCTCTTGCAGCCTTGACAAGATCAGCACTGATTACAAAAACATGAACAGAAATTTCTTTCTCCCTCAACAGTAATAAAAAGTGGCCGAGACTGCTTTTTGCTGAGAAGATCACAGCCAGAAGCATCTTGCCTCTCCTGGTTTCAGCATCAAAAGAAATGAACCGAGAATATCTCAGCTGGAGGTTATTGTTGTTCACCTCAGGACCAAAGAGAAAACTTCAGTATCAGTTATTTAAATACTGCAGCCAGTCATCAGCATCAGTGGGGTTTTTTCTTTAACTGTCCCATTAGATATTTGTACTTCTGCAGGGAGAAATGATTTGTGACAATAAGATTGTCTGAGGGGGAAAAAAAAGAAGTGTTTGCGTGGAAGAGTTTCCTTCTTTTATAATATGGAAAAGGAATGGCTGGAGGGAAAAGGTGTCACTCCTCTTTCCAGCAGATGCTACACTTGCCTTTTAAGGAGACCTGATTTACAGCTAAGTGTTTTGGAAGATGGGCAAGGGACCAAGGAGGGCCGTAGTGGTGCCAAGAAGAAGTGGGAAATGAGGCAGAGGGTAGGTTGAAGAAAATATCTCTCTGCTTATAAATAGAGATATAGGAAAGCAAAGTGGAAGCAGGGATGGGAAGAGATGAAAACGTACGTCACTGCAAAGCAAGGGCTCTGGAATAATAAGGAAAAAAGGGTATACTGTGAAAACTCAACTCACATGCCTATGCACCCTGCCACCCATCGAGATGGAGTCATGTGCTGCTACACTGTCCTTGTTTCTGGCCTTCCCCTGTGTGTTTATCTCCTCTGGCTGTGCTCCCTAGGATGGGCTTGGCTCTGCATTGTAGCAGCACTGAGGGCCAAGGGCTATGCTGCTGCCCTCCTTTCCTGGCAGGCAGCAAGCAATAGGCAAAGTCTCACGCATCCCACCCTGCTCTGCAGCCTGCCCTCACTGCCAGGTGAGAGCATCTGTGCCTGGAACACGCCCTTACCGCTGGCTCTGACCCTAACTGGGCTTTGGAAAGCAAGATGCACCAGCTGTCTCAGCCCAAGCCCATCTCTTATCTATTGTAGGCAGCAGAAACAGGCGTGCCATCCTCACTGCAGTGCAGAGAGGCCTCTTGGGTTCAACAGACATCTGACTTTGGCCCCATAGTTTTGCTGTCAAGACCTGACTTAATGTTACTTTTGTCCTGAGCAGATGCAAATTTCAATGCCCAGTTAACATACAAGCAAGCCTGCTGTTTAAGACCAAAGGTCTGTCTAGCCTGTAGTCCACTGCCTGGTAAAATAAATAGATAGAAAACCAGTGCAATAAAAACAGTACCTAACTGGGAAATAATATAAGCAGGGTGAATGCTGAGTCCTGCTTTCTACCCTTCAGCGATTTGTGGTTCCTGGGTATCTCTGCTATTTGGTAGCTTTCTGTTTTGCAGCACAAAGGTCCTGCTTTTAGCCTCTTATTTGTTTCATGTGAGGCCCTGCCCGTTTTGTTCAGAGATGGCCAGATGGCGTTTTGCTTTGTTTTTGGTGAGGAACCTCACTGAATAACCTTGAAGTACCTATATTTGCCTATACGTGTTATGAAACCTCATTAGAAATTGGTGTCCTTTCTAGTCCTCTGGCACCAAGATAGTTCTATGCAAGAGGTTGTAGATCTCAATCTGTAGTCATTTCACCTATGATATACGATATATAGACTGTGTATTATTCCTGTTACTTACTATATGTTGCTCTTTGCCAATTTTTTCCTCTAGTCTCATTTACTGACGCTTCAATTTGAGACCGGTGCTGCAAATACCCCATAAAGGAGAGTTCCTGCAGGGTGTTATGCTTCTACTCAGATAATTCTTCACAGTTGGCCTGTGTAAAGTTCCAAGACTTCATTTAAGTGATATTTACACTGCTACTTCTCTGAAATAGTTGGAACTCAGAAATAGGTTAGCTTAAAATATGGCTTTGATTTCCCAAAGCAATTTTTGAGCTCACAAAAATGTAATTTAAGCCTATGCTTATTACTAAAGGGAAAAGAAAACAGAGATAAGCTGATATGCTGGTCAATTTATAATTGTGTCATAAAGAACAGAAGAACTAAGATCCAGCTCTCATCAGGTGATCTTTAAGACATCTCTCTTGCTGCAACTGTGAAAATATTAGAACAATTTATACAGCATTAACATTCAATTAAAATACCATCTGATTAACATATATACGTATATCCTGTAAAGGAACCAAACAGTATTACAAGCAGCAGTATTTTCAAAGAGAACAAAGTCTGTAGCAAAAGGTCCTGTCTTCTTAATAGTCCGACACAGCAGTCTTGGTTAGACAGTCCTTGACAATCACAGGTATGGCACCATCAGCGTGAACTGCCCTTCTTCCTCTTTGATACTTACTTCCCAGCTGAGCTACTGCTCTGGAGAAAGCAAAACAAAGCAAAACAAAAAGAGTACTATCCTAAAGTCCATGCTTTGCTCCAAATTTGCTTTAAACACATAATCTGGATTGCACTGTAAAATCCATTTGCACAGATGCAGGCAGCAGCAGGGGTGTAGCAGGAGAGCAACCGCATGGGTGGCAGCACAGCCAGTGCTTGTGCAGAACCCGGGTTGCTGAGCTTGTTTGGAAGCACAACTGCTGAATTGGCTCGTGCTGCGTGGGGCTTCCAGAACACTATGGTCTGAGCTGGGCACTTGCAGGCTGTCAAATTGTTTAGATCTGCATTTGTCTCACTGCTTCGTAGCAGGTGATAGTTACTGAAATTGATTCCTAATAATGAAATTGTTTCTTCAAGGTGTAAAGGAAGAGTTGCTTCGGCTCTTGCACCATCCTGTGGGGTGTCTGTTCCTGGCCTCCAACGCAGAGCAGGTTATGAGCAATGTTGCATTCAGGCAATTTCTGAACTCTAGAATTATATCTGAGTTTTCTGTTACAAAATCTGTGAAGGGAAATACTTCAGTAGCTGATTTTGATGTACAACTTAAGAGAAATCCGTATTGACATTTTGATAGGACATCTCAGAGAAGAGCTATATACCTCCCAAATTAGAATTCTATTCAAGTAATTCATTTAATTATTTCTCTGACTTCTGGCAGTTGCCAAGCACGGAGAAGTAAATCTTCTAAGATGTATCAGAAACCACTTGTCAGAGCCTCAATCAAAACCTGACAAAGTAGTAAAGAAGCAGCCCCCACTGCTGGACCTGCTTGTTAATTAAGAGAACAGAGGACCATTTTCGGTATCATTCCACAGCTCCCAAAGCAGAATCAAGAAATGTCATAGGGTTGTCACCACAGCCTGTTTACGAGGTGGAAAAGGTTACGTACATCTTCTGCTCATAAAATCTCTTCATTTCTTGAGTTGTAAGGGCTACAGAATCCATTGGTTACAGAGCCAAAGTCTTTGTTTTCCTGTGTTGCCAGCGAATAGACTGTTACTCTTGAAAAAGCTTGCAACTTGGCATGGAGAGCATCCCAGCTGAAATGTACTTCACAGCCAAGTGCTGTGGGGAGGAGGAAGGCTTGGAGAGGCTCTCCCAGGTATCTTTCGTAAGTGCGCGTCTCACCACTGAAAATACTCTCTGACGTTATTGCTGCTTTGCTGAGCACCACCTCATGCAGGAGGCAGAGGAGAGCTGGAGCTCCCTGCAGGCTCTTTGCATCCACCTCCCTCACTCCACAGTTCCTCCTGTCCCTGGACAGTGGCAAAACTTTACTTCTTTTCCTGCAGGCTGGGGTGAGGGAGAGTTCAGGATGACCCATGCAGGATGGAACAGTGCCTGGGTGATTCAGAATTATTTCCAGAACAACTCTTTTTAAGTGAACAAAGCAGACGCAGCTTGGTTGGACTGTTCTGCCACTGATGGATTAGCCACAGGGTTACCCTGTGACTGGGAGCCAAGCTGAGCCTGTGCAGAGCACCGCAGTATTGCCCCTCTGGAGCCAGCAAAGCTTGGCCCTGTTGGCAGAGCTACATAATAGCAGGGAATGCAGAGCACAGAAGCTGAATCGCTGCCTGCGGATCAGCAGCATGTGTTCTCCACTCAGAAATATTTGGTGAGGTGAATACGCTTCAGCAAACTGAAGGGAGTTCAAACATCACGAATGCCTGCAAGTTCTACCTTGCTTGTTTTGTTATTGGCATATAAGGAGAGAATATTGATATGTTAAGTGTTTCCTAAGCTGAAGAAGAAGAGAATCCATTCACTGCAGCCTGAATACCTCTGATTTATGAATCTCTGATTCATCCTGACAGCTATTTAAAAAATCATGTCAAAGTCTGCATTAATCTTGGCCAGAAAAAGAAAAGAAATGTGTTAGGTAACAAGAGTGCCACAAAGTGCAGTTGCCATTGTGGATGTAATGAAAGGCATTGTTAGCATCTAACTCACAAGAGAAGCGTCAGTATGTATTACAAGATTTTCTTTTTCTGAAGTCTGTTGAACAAATGTGTACTTGGGCATAGAAATCATCTCTATGATTGATGGCTTCTTACGTTATTTCTCTTCCGCAATATGTATAGTTTTCCTATATATACGAGCTTCCCACATGCCATTAGATACTGAAACACTGACAATACTGTGATGTGAGGGAGGAAAGGAAAATAAACACTTGGTAATTGTTGTTCCTTCCCAATATTAGTTGTATTTGAGATTAAAAATTTAGTAGCTTGATTGACCAAATAGCCCTTTCTATAAGGCCTTGGAGAAATTATCATGAACTTAATGAAGTGCTAAAAAAAATCTTCCTGATTATTATTTGTTGCTGATATGTTTTGTTGTGTTTTTTTTTTCTAAGAATGCTGCGTTACAAACTGCAATGTCTTCCAAGAAAACAACCAGATAGCTTACAATTTGAATATATTATGTGTTTGAATAAATAAAAGCAGCTGCCTGCCTCTTGCAAATAGCTGTCTTCTGACTTTGCATTTCTAAACACAGTTTTGTTTAGCATACGTCCATGGCAATATATTGTTAGTATCTTGTTTTGTAAAGTATCCTGAAAGGCCATAGGCGGCAGTAGATCATCCTAGCAATGAGATGGAAGGATGAGAAAGAGAAGGTATGCGTGTGGTTGTGCTCGTATCAATAGAGCATCACTCCATGATGCTTCCTTAGTGAATCCAAGACTGAAAGCTGCACTGTAGTTTGATCAGAAGGGGCAGGAGCTGAAGAGCAGGAATGAGGTCAAATTTATCCAGGAGTTCATAATTTTTGCCTCTCTCTTTGATATAAAAGAAAGAAGGTAGAACATCACTGTGAAATCCTTGTTTTGTTATTATGGGTATATTAATCCCATTATTAATTGAATGTGATTCTTAACGTGCAGTGTGTCATGTATAGCCATTGTCTATTCCATTATATATTTCTCCAGAAATATACTGAGCTCTGTTCAGATGAGTTAGACAAACTAAAGGTGCTAAAAGCATGTTTTAAAAGACATTGTAGGTTAAGGATAATCTAACAGTTAACACGCTACCTGTATTTTCTTACTGAGAATATTTGCATCTGTCCCTCCTATTAGCAAGGACTTTCAGGTAATATCTTCCATACCACATCCTACATCACAGTGCAGATGATGTTAGATGGCTGTTTGGACAAGTGAGGAGGTCAGAGCGGTGGCTTTTGAGAGAAGTTGATGACATTAATTTCAGTATTTTCAGCTGGGGGATTTATTTTATTTTATTTTATTTTATTTTATT
>PPHD01002328.1:14482-36443 GCA_002909625.1 Bambusicola thoracicus | reverse complement strand
AAGAAAAAGACAGAAAAACCCCAAATAAACACCTTCTCCAAGTAGAGGGACAGCACATCCAGGGATCTTTTCCTCAACAATGTAATAAAATTGTTTTTTTGAGAAATCACGTCTGCTCAAATTACAGCCTTATCTTCCCTAGCTTTATTTTTATACTCCATCTTTTCCAGTAGTTTCTTTTCATTATCACTATTCAGTGTATCAGCATTTGTCATAGTAGTTCCTATTCTCCCTCCTTCCCTTGATAAAACTCTTAACTGTAATTGTTCAGTTTGGTGGTACCTGTCTTTTAAGTGCAACTCCAATGTGATTAATAGTCTGATGCTGTAGCCAATTAGTTTGTCACTTTTTTCTAGAATTTTATAGATAAAACCTCATTTTTTACATCAGACTTAGAGCTGAAGATTCCCAAGAGCTCCTCTAATATTTCTGGGGGGATACACCTACAGATACATCAATCCTAATGCCTTTTTCCTGCTGTGAAAAGTGCCAGTTACAGAAATATTCAGTATCTTAACATGAGGAGTGAAGTAGGTCCATGGTAAGTTACTTCTAAATTTGGGTTTAAGCCATTGATTCCCAAATCACATTTTTTTCCATAAAGGGGAGAAGCAAAGATTCCTCAGACAACGCTCTTTATTCTTCAGAGATCTGACTGCTGGCTCTCAACTCAGCATGCAGCTGTACTCTGAGAACTAATGATGTCACAGAGTATTTTCTGTGAAAAACAAAGTCTGCAGATGTATTTACAAATCACGGATGTAAATCCTCACAGCAGAAGTTTACTAGTGAGCAGCAAACTTGAACTGACGTCAGAGAATGTGCTAATACTTCTGTGATGAATGTGAAGTCTCTCATTGCAGCTGGACCAAGCACAGTACCTCTCTGCTAACTGCTTCTGCCTAACAAATAGAGGACATTCTTTCCACCTGGAGTATTTAAAAGAAGTCTTGTTAAAAACTGTCAAATTTTACTTCTCTGCACTTCTGAATTCAAAAGTGACAGCTCACTGACGTTACTTGTGAATTAAAGTTACCATGGCTTGTGAGCTTCAGCTACAATACTAACTTGAAAACAGATGATGTGCCAAATGTCATTAATTTTATTTTAATTTTTATCATGGATATTTTATGTCTTAAAGGTATTCCGTTCCTGTTCTGAATTAAGGCATAGATGTTCCTAATGAAACATCCAAATGCTACTGATTTTATTTGAGAGTCTTTTTTTTTTTTTTTCCCCAAGATTATTTATTTCTAACTGAATACTTAGAACCAAGTGGCAAAGCTCACAGTTGTGGTTTCAGCATATTTTTGTACTTGCTTTGTTTTTAGCTAGCAATACTGTCACAGTGACTAGAGAACCATTCCCATGGAATAGATGATTGATTAACACGAATGGCACAATGAAAGCATTTCTACAGAATCCCAGAACAGCTGAGGTTGGCAGGGACCTTTGGATCCACCTGGCCCAACCCCTGCCCAAGCAGGACACCCAGAGCAGGTTGCCCACATCCAGGTGGCTTTTGCAGATCTCCAAGGAGGAGATTCACAGCCTCTTTGGGCAATTTGTGCCAGTGGTCAACCACCCACAGAGCACAGAATCATAAAATCATTTAGGTTGGAAAAGATCGTTATGATCGTCAAGTCCAGCCATCATCCTGACACTGGTAAGTTGGTGTTGGGAGGAACCTCTAGTACTCCATTTTGTGCCCATTGCCTCTCATCCTGACACTGGGCACTGCTGAAGAGAGCCTGACTCTGTTCTTTTTGCACTCTCTTCAGGCATTTATTTACCTTAATGCGGTCTCTCCTGAGCCTTCTCTTCTCTGTCCTGACCATTTCCAGCTCCTCCAGCCATACCGCATATGAAGGATGTTCTGGCCCCATTTTCGTGGCCTTTTGTTGTCCTGTTGCCAGCTCTCTTTATAATGTTAGAGTTTTAGATGCAAGAACAGGGACAATAGATTACAAACCTTTCATTCTATTTCATGCACTCTTGGTTTGTTTTCCAGCGATTCATGGAGAATAGCAGCATAACTGCTTGTTACAATGAACTGATTCAAATAGAACATGGGGAAGTGCGATCTCAGTTCAAATTACGGTATGTAGATGTATAAGAAAGCTTAAAAAGTAAAGACTGTTTGGTCTGCGTTCCCAGCTGCAGATATATGTACTTTGTATGCTAACCATTTCCTACAGCCTTGTTCCTTGTTCAGTTGCAAAACAGGACAAATTTAAGGGCTTTAGTAAGTGGTACCTTTAGAAAGCTTTGTTGATGCGCTTCATTCACTGTTGGTTCAAATGATGGTTTTCATGAATGCAAAATGCAGTACTTGTCCTTTATTTTGATGCTGACCTGTGCCCATATGTTTTCAGATGCCCACGTTGAGTTTGGCAGTAGTACAGCAGCCATCACTGGTATTGCGATCAGAATGAGATCCCTTAGCAGAAATACTGCAGAACAGCTTCTGCTCATTTAATTGGAAGGGTAGCATTTTAATGCTGGCTTGTGTGTAAGTAAGGTTTATGGGCTGCAAAGTGACATGGCAGGAAAATTTCTCAAAGTCATTCTTGGTCTTATATGTGTGAGATTTCATGTCTGACAGCTTGAGCTGGGCACAGTCTTGGGCTGGATCTTCATGCCCTGTTTGTTCCAGGTTTGTCAGACCAAGATCACAGTTTTTTTCTTAATAAGAAACATTAAACTGTAAAGTTATCTCACTAAGATAAAAAGGAAGACATAATTAAATAATCAGTTTAATGTGACTGATTTTATATTAATACTGGTGCTTACACCTCATGTAAATATCTTTACAGTTCAACTATATGTAAAAAAAGACATGTGAGTTGTCACATAGAAAAAGTGTATTTCTCTGGATTCCCATAAATGATTTGCAGTTCCTTCTACAGAAAATACTGTCACTTCTCTACTGGAGTCAGTGTCGCTGTTTAAGCAGCAGATTTTTTTAAGATTCCATTTGCAAACCTTTCTTGAAGGAACTTAATGTTAATGTTCAAGTAAATACGTGTTTATGTATGCAAAATATGATTATAGCTGAATTTTCAGGAAAAAAAAAAAATAGGATTCAAGCTGTTATAATTTTAGTAGGTATTTTCCAAGGCTCAGAAGAAAACAAACAACTAAACAAACAAACAAACAAAGAACAGCGGAAATTTTAGAAGATAATCAGAGCTGAACCTGAACCTTGGTTCAGTTGTAAATGCAGTGTGAAATGTGTGGCTTGTGACTGTAGTTAGCAAACATTAGTTTACATTCGTACAAGCAATACCTGTAGCTTGTGTTTAGGCCCAATAAACCAGGTTTTGTAATAAAAAGCATACTGTAGGCAAAAAGGAATCTTTCTCCAGCTGTTGAATTTCATCTTGAGGATTACTCTTCTCACAGTTTAGACAGCATCCCACTTTGTTGCCTGATGATGTCTCAAGTAAGATTCTTACCAGAAACCATAAAAACACATGCAGATGACCTCCTTAACTTCTTAGCCGAGAACATTCATTGCTTATTACCCTGTGTGTAGTAGCTTTTTGCTATTTCCATCTCTCTCTTAGTGTTTACCGAAGCATAAAGGAATGGAAATTATCCTTGTGTTTCTTTAAAACATCAGTGTATGTGTCAATGACTTCTTGTGTTTTGTTTTCCTTTATTTCTTTTTGTGATTAACTTTCTGTCCTTCTCACTGAAAATTACCTGCTGTAACACATGGAATAACCTACTTTAAGATTTCGGTGCCAGTAGAGTTTAAGCATCTCTCTGTAAGTGATAACAACTACGTATGCAGATAATTAAAACTCAGAAACAGGCAACATGATGCACATTGGTTGCCATATTTTTCTGTGAGTTTATTTAAAACTATCTCCAATTTAAAAAAAAACTCTAAATTTGGAGGAGTGTCAGTACTCAGAAGCTTTTCAGCTACTGACAATTCTCTCTTCTGTGTTATTTATGTGAACAGTGTTGTACCACCCACTAGTCATTTAACTCGCTTTTACTCTTCTAATTTTAGTTATGCAAACTGTGAACCTCCTTCCCTTTAATTTATGTGAACGTAGAGCAAATGAGGTGTTTCCTGTGTTATCGTGTGTTTTGTATATTAGTAACACGTCACGTATACGTCTACACGTGTGTATGCCTGTGTATTTACATCATCTCTGTGCCAGACTGTTTCAGAAAACTTTGGTAGCACAGCAGCACAGCTGTGGTATATTGGGCTTTGTTGCTGCCACTGCCCTAGGCAGACCCAGAGGAGTTAAGTACTATTTTTTAATGCAGCAAGCTTTGTGCTAACATCTGGGGGGTTGAAATAGCCTTCTGAGGGATGAACTTGCTGAGAAGGCGTACTTGTAACTTACAGAAGCTGATGCCTTACAACAGAGGACTTCTTCCTACATTTGCCCAAAGAGGCAGATGTTCTGATTGAGTTTGACATGAAAAATTAATCACAACTAGATTTGTTAGCTCTACTTGGTTACAATTTCTTTTAATCTCTGTGGTTTAATGGAATGGGGGGAAAAAGAAGTGTTGCACTTGTATGTTTATCTCACAGGGTCCCTGGTCTTTCATATGGCTTTGTATATGTGAATAGAAAGACATAATGTTCTCAGAAAGTAAATCAATGGGACAAAACGCAGGATTTTTTAGGTGTTTGCAGAGAAGAGAAAGTCTGTGAGGATGTTGGACCAGACCAGGGAAGCAGTATCTGAAGTCATTTCAGCGAACAGAACTGTCTTTCCTATTCCAGATGGGTACACAGTCTCTTAGACAGATTTTGTGTTTCTTTTGTTCTAAAGTTTGGCTGGGCGTCTGTGGGATGTGTGCATTTACCAGAGAGTTCTGCTATCCTGATTGCCAGATCAAATGAAAAAGTAGGTTTTCAATAGTGCAAACAGTGCTCAGCGTTATCTTGCAGAAAGCTTACTTAGTGACTTGCTAGTGCTGGTGTACCAGATGAGTATCTACCACTGAGATAACTCAGTTTTTGCACAGCACAAAATCCCACCATGGAGCAAACTTGGACTGCAAGGTTGTCCCTTGTAAAATTAAGCTGATAGCTCAGTTTATTGTATAAACTGAAGTTGTACAGTTGTCTTCTGTATACATTTCCTCCTACAGTTCATCCACAGTGTTGTGTATGTATGTATGTCTTCATGTGTATTTCCTTTCTGAGTTACTTCCATGATGAGCAGAACTACCATCTTACACTCTTGAATGCAGAGGTAGAATACTTCTGTGCTATCCATGCACTGATCATCAGTATTAAATCACACCCCAGTATGCAGTCTGTGAACAAGACATTTCCACTATGTTATAGCTGTATACAAGGATGTTTATGCATGGTGCGTTTTATGCTCCCTTCAGTGAGACATACACAGCAGATAATTGGTTTAGGCTAGAAGAAGGACTGGGATCTATCACAGCACATTTGTCTGAGTTGTGTCTTTTAGTATGCACTATATCTCCATAGTTTATTGTGTTAATTAACACATTGTTTCAATTAACATAATTAATTAGCATTGAATGTCAATATAATTGACTAATGTCAATCCCATTTTGTGTAAATTGTAGTTTAAGCAGTATCAATCTTCTAGCAAAAGGGTAAAGATTTTGTTTTCCTGCATTAGTTCAAGGATAGCCTTGAAAAAATGGAAGGTGGGGATTAGATTTGCCCTTAATTAGGACTAGGCTATATGAAGGTCAAGCCACTGAATTATAAATTGAAAGCGGGAAAAGTGATATTTTTCTGACTAGGATTTTGTGATGGCTTAAATCGTTTCCTCTGCTTGTGTAGCATTACAGCTTCTTTGATAATCAAGGTCCATTTGCTGTACTGAAAAATTTACATTCATACTTACATGTATGTGTGCATATACACACGTAGAATAAGCACAGCACATTTTATGTATGTTATATCAGGACATTTTTTACTGGGTTATATACTAGGATATATTTTACGTACATACATTCATAAAATGTGCTGTGCTGATTTTTGTGTTCTCTATCCTTGCTGTTCACAAAACTTTCTATTGCAGTGTTAGCAGCCCTTTGTTACTTCTACTAATTGTTAGTTCCTGATCTACAGAGGGTGTTTGGGAAAGGCAGCGCGCTATTAAGCGATGTGGTGCCTGTGAGCAATTTTACAATGTGATCTCAGAAAAATATGTCAGCAACAGGAGTGATCAAAGGTGAAATTGCTCAGAAAATTGTAATGGTGATGGCTACATGGTTTGGTTGAAGCAGCATGCTGATTTGTGATTAATCTGTGGGTATGTATAATGTAATAATCTGTTCACGATAAGCAAAATGTTCTAGCAGTAAAACTAATGTGAATCATTTGCTAATTTCAGGGCATGCAACGCAGTGTTTACAGCATTAGAACATTGTCAGGAAGCTATAGAAATAACCAGTGAAGACCACATCATTCAGGTATGGGGAAAAAATCAATCATTTTGTGGAATTCAAAGACAGAAACCTCAAACAGATCTTTGTTCAGTAACGTCTCCTCTAATTCAGTGTTTTGCTTTTGTTGCCATATTTTGCAGCATTTCTGGATGCTGCCTGTTGACACGCTGAATTTTTAGGACGTTTCCTTTTGTAACTTTTGATGTGATAAAAGATGATCATTTCCAGTTGCATATAGTTAAACAAGCATGAAGTCTATTGCAGAAATAGATATCCTGTGCAGTAAAGGGGCTTGTTCTCTTTCCATGTTTTCTATATCAGATTCTATGTTCAACTCCTCATGTAAAATAAATAAGTAAATAAGTAATATGTATCTAACAAATGTAAGTAAAGCCTTTCACCATTTGCACAGTAGTTTATATGACAGACTGCAGGGATGTGTGGTTTTGGATTTAGGTGCGTACCCTGAAATCCTTTGATAGGTAAGTAATTATCTTCTAAGTGTGTCCTCCTTATCCCAAAGTTCTTTTGTTTCACAGTATGTTAATCCGGCCTTCGAGCAGATGATGGGATATCACAAGGAAGAGCTCATTGGCAAGGAACTTACTGAGCTACCAAAAAGCGATAAAAACCGTGCGGATCTGTCAGACACCATCAACGCATGTATTAAAAAGGGGAAGGTAGGTAACTGAAATCAGCTTGGGCAATCCTAATTTGGATTTCCAGTTTGCTTTATTTTTTAAACTCTGGTTTTAAAAACGCAAGACTGTGTTCTCTTGAATTGCATATATCTCATCCAAATGCTGTTCCTCTGACTCCTAAACTTTTTTGATAATATTGGGCACTTTTTCACAAGAGAAACATATGAAAAAGCTTACGCTGTCCTTAGACAAGCAAATATCTGCTTAAGGCAGTACTGAGGATTACAAGATTTTACACTTTTTTAGAATATATACATGAAATAATATGTAATTATTCACTACATAAGGACTAGGCGATAATGAAGGAATATTTGACTGCAAGCTAAGTGTTATTTGATGCTCTCTGTTGTGCATGTTTTCTTAGGAGTGGCAGGGGGTTTACTACGCAAGAAGAAAATCAGGAGACAGTATCCAGCAACATGTGAAGATAACACCCGTGATCGGTCAAGGAGGGTAACTGACATCTCCAGAGCACACTTGCTTTTTTTTTTTTTTTTGCTTTTTTTTTTAATCCTTCTCTGTGCTTTCCCTATCCATGCATTTGACATGAACCTCCAAGTGTTAAGGAGCAGGGTGGTGATAACACTACTGGCTTCAAGCAGTGCAAGAAAAACATGCAAAACGCCGTGACTTTTTATTGATTTGTCCATTTTGGTGTCTTCCTTTGCTGGCTGAAAAACTGTGAAATCATAACAGTGGATAGTGTTGCCATTACATAGAAAGCTGAAAGTTGGTGTTTGGGTCGATGTTACCATGCATTTCTCTGTGAAGTTACTCTAGAGTATTCAAACTGTTAACCGGGCAATTGGAAGGGTCAGCAGCCATGTGATTCATTTTGTGTGCACACTTCCACATGCTTGCACTTTTGCCATGTCTGATGTGCATGTTGCCAAATTCTGCTGCCAGATGTGTGAGTGAACTCCTGCAGCATCAATAGAGTCATGTATCTTAGAACAAAAGCACAACTGTTTCACTGCTTGTTGCTCAGTCAGTTGTTTGGTGTTGGTTTTGGTATCTTGTTCCATAACAGCATCAAGAATTCAGCTTTAAAAAATAGCAGTATGTCATTTCACTTCCCTCTTTACCATTTGATGTGATAACAACAGGTTATTTCTGTTGCTAGGAAGATCAGACACTTTGTGTCCCTCAAAAGGCTGCGTTGTACTAATGAAAACAACAAGCAGGTACTGTGCGTCTTCCATGTCATAATTCTCATCTCTTTTGGTTAATTATATATTTTGTTTATGAAATTGATGCAGATCACATCGTCTCAGAAAAAAATATTGCCAATGAGATTATCACTGGTTGTTGGATCAAGCAAAAAAAAAAAATGTATTTGGATCGAGTTTAGCCTTTTTCCACTAGACTGTTGTCGTATTGTAGGACTGCTGAGTAAAGAAAGACTATTACTCTCTGGAACATGGATATGACAGCTGAGTCTGTGGTACTAGGGAGCATCATGTACTATAATGGAAAGGGAGTTCAAGATGTTTTTTCTACAACAGCTCTTGACAGTCTGATCTGACATACTTAAGTTTGATAATGACCTATCCTTAGCTGTTACAAGACCTGTAAATACATGGATCTTGAATAAAATAAAAGTTGTATACTATTGCCTTCAGTGTAGGACCTGAGATATCATATACTCCACACTGTGTCTGTAGTAGAGGAATGTAATTGCAATCCAAGCCATAATTCAAGCCACTCTTAGTGGTTCTTGGCTGCACTCAGCAAAGTGCTCCCAGCAGGTTAAAGGTGATTCCTCCCCTCTGCTCAGCACTGGTGCCAGTCGGCGGCCACCCATACAAGGCAGACCCGTGCATACTGGAGGGAGTCAAACAAAGGTCCACAAAGATGATGAAGGGACTGGAGCATCTCTTCTGTGAGAGGCAAAGGCTGAGAGAGCTGGGGTTGTACAGCCTGGAGAAGAGGAGGCTCCAGGGGATCTCATCAGTGTCTATAAAGACCTGAAAGGGAGTGTGCAGAATGGATGGAGCCAGGCTCTTTCAGTGGTGCCCAGTGCCAGAACAGAGTGCAGTGGGCACACACTGGGAGATCGGAGGTTCCATGCACATGTATTCACTATGTTCAGGCACATATCCACCACGTCCTGTAAAACCAGGGAGGCATGAGAAGCTGTTTGGATGATCTGCTCCTGCACACTGTCTGAAAGAGCCTTTGAGGACAATGAGCATGTTGTATGTTTTGCTTCAAAAACCAGTGGAATAAGAAACATTGGACTTCTCTGAGTCAAAGAGTGAAATCTATCTGTGGTCTGTAGGAGTGAGATTGAAGGTGGGAAGCATAAGGGGTAGCTGCTAACATTTAAACTGAAGATGTGCTTACAGAATGTGATACCTTTCCTGTAATTTCCATTTTTCCTAAAAGCATGGGTTTTAGGAACCAGGTATATTGTTTTGTATAAAATTTTAAATGTGCTTTTACATATCTGGGGATAAAGACAATGCGTGCATAAAGATGCGTGGAAGGTCAGTAGGATTTCTAGTTGCCTGTTCTTCAGAATAACAAGCCTATCTTTAGTAATGGATTCCTGGGAAAAAGTACTGGAAGTTAATAGGTGGTATTCTGTAAAACTGTCTGTTAGTGGAAACCATGCCTGTTGCACAGATAGCATCAATTCAATGAAGACATTTGCATAGCTTTTGGAAGAAGAACTTTGAAGCTCTGCCACTTAAAAACAAAGCTTGAAATGCTTTAAACTGACCTCATATTTGGATCAAAACACACATTTTAATATTAGCAGCAAGGTATCATTTACAGTAGCAGTATTTTAAAAGTACAGCCTAGAGTGCAGGAGACTTTTGTAATGGAAGAGGTACTAATGTTACACAGTATATCTTTCTTTGTTCATTAATAAAACCTCATTGTTCATGTTGTTTCATTTACAGCTGCTTTGATGTTGATTTGAAAGCGAGGTACCATTTGATGTATTTTTCTATAGCGTACACACAGCTGAAAGGCTGGTGCAGTGTAAATGTAATACGGTTTATGTAAGATTGTCAGTACAAAACAATTACAGACTTGCAGCCATCCGTTAAAAAAAAACAACAAAACAGCAAACCAACACCAAAAACCAGCAGAGGGAATATTCCAGTTCTTTGGACTAAGCAAGGAAACTTAACAACAAGATGTTATTTACAGACGCGTGTCAAAGGCCATGCTCAGTATACTGTTGGGAAGCACAATCAGTTCGTGTTTCTCAATACTGAATCATGAGCAGTTATTAGTAAATAAAGCCTAAATGCAATGAGCATTATTCCTGGGCAGTCTTAGACAAGGTTGTACGACCTCTGAAACATTCTGAACAGATATAGAAATCTGCTGCAGTGGTTAAAGATTACAGCCTGACAGAAAATCTATTCTGTAGAGAGTGAAGGTCTGTATGGGAAAAAATAAGGTACAGCCCACAGAACTAGGTGGGTTTTTTTGTTTCTTTTTGTGTGTGTGTGTGTGTTTCTGTTCTGTGGTAGAAATCTCTCCTGCCTGTAGTAGAGTATCAGATGCTCTGGCACCAAATAGGAAACTCTTAACAGCATCTTGAGGTCTTGTTTTGGTTTAGACTGGGGATGGTGGTTATGTGCAATGATATCTGTACTGTATTCGTAAGACTTCTTACAATTATTTTTGCAGTGATGCTGCTGTGATTTTTTTAATTGTGATCAGCATTTGAACACTGCAGTTTTGCACCCTCTGGTGGCAAAGAGAAGTTCAACGAAAGAGAAAGCACTACTGACTTTCGCAGGAAGGCTTCATTTTCTGCAGCAGTTGGTGGGACAGACTGAAAAACCACAAAAACGTGATGAAAATTAAGCTTAAGTTTATTAATGATTTAATACAAATACAGTGTTAATAAAACGGCCTCTGGGGTATAAAAATTACCTACTGGATTTGATTCAGTTAGCCTTGTGGTACTCCCTACATTCATAATTCTCTGTACACTGCAGTATTTTCAAATGTAAAACGTCCTGTTGGAAACTGCAAAAATAACTGTAAGAAGCCCATCACAAGCGCTCCTATTCTTTGGCTTCAGAGCAAGTAATCTTATCTTTTCCTTGAGATGCACTGAGTTCATCCTTGGGTTCTACTGGAAGGCAGTTCCTTGCTTTCATCTGTCGTTTTGCATTAGTATGTTCCTGAAAAAGGAGCACATCTCTCCCTTGATAATGCAGCAGTTGAGTGAGTTGATTGTGTGCCCTCAGGCACTGAAAATTGCTTCAGGTGCAACGGGGTGCTGCTTGATTTTTCCATGCCATGGGGCTCAAATAGCCCATGCTTGCCTTGACATCCTTTCAGGAGGTGCCACCTACACATTGGAGACACCAGCATTGCGGCTCCTGCTTCTGCCTCAGGAGGCCTCAGCCTGCCAGGAACATTGAGAATACATAGTCCTTCTAAGCTGCTGCCTCTTGCTAAGATGTCTTGTCCTGTCCAGATGGTGGAGTCAGTGCAGTTCATGAAGTTTTGAGGCTGCCATTCTTTGGGGATTTCCTTGAGAGATTGGTACCCTGCAAGATGAACACTGAGAGTGGCCCAAATTCCTTTTTTCCAGCACTGGTCAATGCATGGGTCTGACGAGATTTGTGCTTTATGTTGGACACACACCTAGCTCCTGACTGAGGAGCCCACACCACAGCACTGTCAGTGTATGTGGTGGCTCCGTCACCTTGCCACCAGACCATGCTCACAAGCCAGCTGCCTTTGGGGGATTGGTGCAGGGTGGTGGCTCTGGGCAGCTCAAAGCAGCAGGTGCATGCTGAGGGGGCTGGGACCCCAATGCTTGCTGTCAGAACACTGCTCTTGGTTTCAGTGCAGCAAAAGAAAAGGACGTTTCTTAACGCTTCACTATTTCTTGTTTTGCAAAACAACTCTGGGAAGACTTTTTCTGTGACAAACAGAATATTTGCCCTGTTGTTTTCCTCCATTGTTTTTTTCCTCTGTTCCTCCAGTTCAGTTTGTATTCAGCTTTTCTTGAGGATTTTAATTGCTCTCTCAGAATGCTTTCCATAGAAAACTAAAATTATGGAGAAGTTGTGTACTTGCCCTAAAATATATTAAGTTTATTTTCAGAACAAAAATAGTTTGTCATGGAAGTATGCAAGGAAATCAGATGAACTCTTTACTTAATTACAGGATAGTATCTGTCATGATTCAAGTTTTGATCCAAATTTCTAATGCTACTGTGCATCAGTATAATTACATATGGCTTAAACTCAACTTTCAGATAACTTCCTTTAGGAGGAAGTTTTTCACTCAAAGGATGGTGACGCACTGGAACAGGTTGCCCAAGAAGGTTGTGGATGCACCATCCCTGAAGGCATTCAAGGCTGGATGTGGCTCTGGACAGCGTGGTCTAGTGGTTGGTGACTCTGCCTGTGGCAGGGGGGTTGAAACTGGATGATCTTTGAGGTCCTTTTCAACCCAGACCATTCTGTGATTCTATTATATGATTCTGTGATAACATATGGAAGCTTACAGACATTCATGAATTACTATGAATACAGTCTGGGGGAAGAACTCATTGGGAGCAGCTCTGTGGAGAAGGACTTAGGTGTTCTGGTGCACAATAAACTGGACACAGGCCAGCAGTGGGTGCTTGCAGCTCAGAAGGCCAACAGTATTCTGGGCTGCATCAAAAAAGGGGTGGCCAGCAAGGAGAGGGAGGTGATTGTCCCCCTCTACTCTGCTCTTTTGAGGCTCTGACTGGAGCACTGCATCCAGGTGTGGAGCTCCCAGTACAGCAGGGATGCAGACCTGTTGGAGTCGGTCCAGAGGAGGGCCACGAAGATTATCAGAGGTCTGGAGCACCTCTCCTATGAAGATAGGTTGAGGGAGCTGGGCTTCATTAGCTTGGGGAAGAGAAGGCTTCAGGGAGATTTCATCGTGGCCTTCCAATCATAAAATCCTCAAATGATTTGGGTTGGAAGGAACCTTCAAGATCATCTAGTTCCAACTCCCCTGCCATAGGCTGGGACACCTCCCTCTAGACCACGTTGCTCAAAGAGCCATCCAGCCGGGCCTTGAATGCTTCCAGGGAGGGGGCATCCACCACATCTCTAGACAACCTGTTCCAGTGCCCCACCGCCCTCACAGTAAAGAATTTCTTCCTAATGTCTGGTCTAAATCTACTCTTCCAGTTTAAAACCATTTCCCCTTGTTCTGTCAACATCTGCTCTTATAAAAAGTCCCTCCTCAGCTTTTCTGTAGGCCCCTTTTAGGTACCGGAAGGCCACTGTAAGGTCTTCTCGTGGTCTTCTCGTAGTCTTCTCCAGGCTGAAGAACCCCAACTCTCTCAGCCTGTCCTCATACAGGAGGTGCTCCAGCCTTCTGATCATCTTTGTGGCCCTCTTCTGGACCTGCTCCAACAGCTCTATGTCCTTCTTGGGTGGGGTGCTCCAGAACTGGACACAGTACTCTAGGTGGGATCTCAGGAGAGCGGAGTAGAGGGACAGAATCACCTCCCTTGACCTGCATGGTCATGCTTCTCTTGATGCAACCCAATATATGGTGACCTTCTGGGCTGCAAGCATACATTGCTGGCTCATGCTGAATCTTTCCTCAATTGACACTTTCAAATCCTTCTTCTCAGAGGTGCTCTTAAGCCATTCTCCACCTAGCCTGTATCTGTGCTTGGGATTGCCCCAACCCAGGTGCAGGACCTTGCACTTGGCCCTGCTGAATTTCATGAGGTTGGCATGGGCCCCCTTCTCAAGCCTGTCCAGGTCCTTCTGGATGTCATTCCTTCCCCCTAGCATGTCAGCTTCACCACTCAGCTTGGTGTCATCTGCAGAGTTGCTGAGGCCATCACTGATCCCACTGTCCATATTACCTACAAAGCTGTTAAGTAACATCGGTCCCAATACCGATCCCTGAGGAAAGCCACTCGTCACTGGTCTCCACTTCAACACTGAGCTGTTGACCACAACTCTCTGAGTGTGACCATCCAGCCGATTTCTTATACAGTGAGTGGTCCATCCATCAAATCCATTTTTCTCCAATTTGGTGACCAGGATGTCATGTGGGACAGTGTCAAACACTTTGCACAAGTCCAGGTAGATGACGTCAGTTGCAATGTTTAAAGGTAAATTATAAGCAGAAGAGAAATCAACTTTTTACATGTACAGGTAGAGATAGGACAAGGGGGAACAGTTTTAAACTGCAAGAGGGAAGATACAGATGAGAGAGGAGGAGGACAATTTTAGTCAGGGCAGTGAGGCCCTGGCACAGCTGCCCAGAGAAGCAGTGGATGCGCCATTGCTGGAGGCACTCAAGGTCAGATTAGATGGGGCCCTGGGCAGCCTGAGCTGGTGGGAGGGTAGCCCTGCCCACAAGCAGGGGGTTGGTATTAGATGGTCTTTAAGGCCCCTTCCAACTCCTGCCATTCTGTGTTTCTTTGAGTCTGTACATTGTTTCACATTTTAAAATGTAAATAAACATGTTCTTCATCATTACTGACAGCCTCTCTGAACTGTATCGCAGCATTTGAGATTACAGTGTAATTAGAAATCACTGTGAGAAGCCACTGTGCCATGTATAATACATACGAAAAATGAACAGATTTATTCACAGAAAATAATACATCTGAGACTGTAAGTGGAGATTTGTGAATGGGGATTGGCTTTCATGTGGCTGTTCCTATGTGTTGAAGCCTAGGTAATGATTAATTAAGTTCGTGAATTGAGGCCTGGCAGGATTGTCTCCAGTGTTTGTGTGTGCTTGTATTTATAACAGAGGTGTTGTTTCTCCTCTTATGAGCTTAACAGTTCAAGATAAACTATGTAACTGCTCTCGTTACTTAACTTACATGGCTGTTTCAGGTCATGCCTACAGCAAGGGGTAAGAGGAATACCCCAAAAGTACTGAAATGTGGTTTATTTTTCACATGAAGGAGGAATGTGCCAGGGTTTTCTTTCAGTAGTGGGAAGCAGAAAGAGAGGTATCCTCAGATGTACACTCAGAAGAACTCCAGTTTTAAACTGGAATGAGCAGTTCGGATGCCTTGTATCAGTGTACTATATAACAGGCTTCCACAATCTTATTCTGTTGAGATGATTTCTCTGAGAGTTTCTGCATAGTTGTAGGAGAGACGTCTAAGCTTTTAAAATGAGTTTTATGAGGGAAGAGGGCCCTCTTAAATTCCTTCAAACAAGATTTGTGTAGCACATTACTGCAGGATTTCCTCTTCCTTTTTTAATCCTTGCCTCTCATAGGAAAGCACTCCTTAATTTTGGTTTTTGTCCTTCATTCTCTTCCCTTTCATTTTCACCTTCTTTATCTCCTGTCCCCAGAAGCAAAAAGGAAAGCAAGAAGGAAGGGGCTCAGGAGTGATGAAAAAGAGACTTCATGTAATTCTTTTCTTTCCCGAGTAATCCCTGTAGCAGCACAACACCGTGCTCTGTCACACTGACATGAACACAGAGTGCATAAATGCAATCTTGCTGTACTCCACCTTTTACTCACTTGTTGCAACCATGCGTTTGCAGTCTAGTGCTTTGTTATAGGCAGGCAGGCAGGCAACGGATTTGATCAAAGGAACTACCTACCACAGATAAGGTAACTGCACTGGATTCCTCAGTATGCTGTATAATGAAAGATGTGCAAATACAGCATGAAGGACTGTTCATCTTGAGTAGAGTGGAGTTGAGTTTCAAGGCTTGCTTGTCTAGTGCAGATGGGAATGAGCTGAAGTGACCAGCAGATATTAAATTGTCACTTGTTGGACTGACTGTGTGTTTGTTTCTAAAAGGGATGGAAAACCAAAAGAGCTTTTAGTCTGTTATTGTATTCCCAAGCTGTCGGTGGAAGCATTAAGATGATGGAAAAGTCCTACTTAAGTTCTAGAAAAGGCGGAAATATCTATTAAATTTTCAGATGTTTCAGAAGCACAAACAAATCAGTTATTGTTATTGGGTTTTTGTTGGATTTTTTTTTTTTTTTCATTCATGGGAGTGATTAAAAATCACTGAGAAATAAATTTCTGGTGCATGAGACCTATCTTCTCCTCAGTATCTCGAGTGTTCTTTTTCTGTCTTTTTTGAAAATGATCCATTGTATCACTAATCCATGAAAGGGTGTATACAAGTGGGCTTAGACAGCACAAAGAAAATAATGGCAAAAATACTGTGCAGAGGACAAGAAATGAATAACATCTTATTTTGGGGGCGGTTTTTTTGCTCTATTTTTGCATTTTATTTCTGGAATATTTCACATTCATATGCAACTTGTACTTAAAATGTTACGTAGAAAGGAACCTCAGTTGTCTTACTGATCTGGGCATGGAACCGATTGTTCATACATAAAAGCACTGTTGTGACTATGATTTCCTGCATTGAATGTCTGTTTACTTTCATATTACTTCTCTACTTCTAATTACACCTGAAGGAGAGTCTTTTCCAATATATATATATTTTAAATAATAGTAAATGTTGGATAAGAACAGTATTGAATGTAGCCCTTTTTAAATCTCTATGTGTTTTTTTTTTTTCCTTTACATACATAATTTACTCTCGGTGCATCTTCAGCTCTGCAAGAGTCACCGCGATGAGAATTATTCAGGGGACAATTCTCAGTCAGGTTAGAATGCTATCATTTACCTTTATGTACTTGAAGTCGTGGCCAGTCTTTGCTGCTGTGAAATGTTGTCTCCACCCTCTGTTGAGCCTGTGCTCAGAGAAGAAGGCCAGCTGCTCAAATGTTGCACCGTAACTGAGTTTGTAATAGTTAATAATAATTCAGTCTACTGTGCAGAGTGCTCAGAAACAAGTTGCATTGCTGTTTGTTGTATTAAAACACCATATCTCATCCCAAAGCTGACATACCTTGTCACAACCTGCTGCTTGAAATAAAAGTGAAGCTGTGCCAACTTGTGGCAGAGTATCTGCCCTAGTGTTTCAAGGTTCAGGACCTGTCAGCAGGGACTATTAGTCCGGACACAGAACAGGGTAAGGCAGTTGTCTACGGTGTCCAGGCTGGAGCTAGTCGTGTCCCATCAGCCCTGAGCGCAGTGGTGGTGTTGCAGCACATCTGCACAGCCCTTGCTCCGTGTCTTAGGAAGCTCTGTTTACTTGCAGACAGATTCAAGATCTCAGCCAAGAGCTATCTGCAAAAGTTACTAGAGGTGCCTTCAGGAGGGAACACAAAGAAATAATCACTCCTTTCAGCGATGTTTAAATAACACTTTTCCCTACAGGAAACTCCAAAGGGAGGTTTAAAGTTTGTGATGGTCTTCTGTTGATTTGAGGTAAATGCAGCACTACTGCCTTACTCTGAGAGCAAGGTCCTTGCACTCTGTTGCCTTCTAGAACCCAAGACCCTTCCCACAGCAAACACTGGGCAGCATTGCTGTGCATTATCAAGCAGCTTCTGATTTTCACTTGGGAGGATATAACATACTGAGAGATTAGGAAGTGAATTCTTGACATTCACTACTTTTCAAAGTAACTTAAGAATATACAGAACCACTGGAGAACTTTGTGGTGCAGAATAAAATCTTCAAGGGAGGGTGAGAGCGGGGAGAAGAGACCACACCTGCAATTTGATGTCCTCATTATCATTGTTGTTACCATGAGAACTGATCCATGTTGTGTTAAACGGTTTGCTGCCATGTTGCTATAATAAGTGCAAGTTTTCTTTCTCACTGTTCTTTTCCTGGTAATGAAGTCTGAAAACAGTGGAAGATGAGAACACCTGTGAATTAAGTTGCAGAATACTTCTTACTAGTTAACAGAGTGTTATTTTGTGTACTAATCTGTTTGAAAGATTTAGGACTTTAGACTTGCTCGTTACTGTGACAAGCAAGACCGGAAAGCCATATCGTATAAGTCATGTTGATAGCTATGACACAATTAAAGCAAGTAGCCATAAAGTCAAAAGGACTGTTAGTCTGGGCACAGCACAGGGTAAGACAATCCCACATCTTTCTTGTGCTGGGGATCCCAGGCCTGGACGCAGTACTCCAGATGGGGCCTCACAAGAGTGGAGCAGAGGAGGACAACACCTCCCTCTCCCTGCTGGCCAGGCCACATCCTCACAAAATACTCCGTACACACAGATTATTTTTCTACCTTCACCATAAACTGCTTTAAGCCTTCAGATGGATACCGGGGAGAAACTGTTTACTCAGAGGGTGGTGAGGCACTGGCACAGAGAAGCTGTGGGTGCTCTGTCCTGGGAGGAGTTGAAGGCCGGGCTGGGTGTGACCCCACCCTGCCCAAGGCAGGGGGGTTGGAGCTGGATAGTCCTTAAGGTCCGTTCCTACCCAAGCCATTCTGTGATTCTACAATTCTTCACGTTTTGTGGATGGGAAGACATTCCACTCACCCAGTAAAGGGTAAATTATTTTTTTAAAGTATTTTCAACTGCTGTAGAGTAGCTTTTCTATGCCTGTTTTTCTCTCTCCAGGTGGCACCAGCAAAGTTTCCAGCTGGCTAGCTGGCATTTAGAACAAGGAGAGTTACCTTGTCTCCTACTGCCACTTGGAGCTGTGTTTGTGTGTAATGTTTGGTCTTCTGTTAAAATCCTGTAAAAGTTAAGGCAGGAAGGGGATTTAGACTTGGAGTCCTACTAAATAAATTAATAAAATGACATGCTTTAATTATGCCTAGCTTTTAGATATCAATGGGAGAAGATGCTTTCCGTTTCTTTACAATGGACAAGGGCAAATTTTAAAAGATCGAAGCTTTCTTGTCAATGTGTAGCAAAAATTTCTTAAGGCAGGAACTGTATTCATCATTTTTCGTCATGTTTTTAATTCTGGAGGACTGTATACTAACGCTTTGTTACAAAGAGGCTGCATATATATTGTCTCAACGAAGGTGATAATAGTTGGTCCTTGTGTTGAAAATACCAATTTTATGATATTTCTGATGCTTCACATAGTGGTTATCTCCCTTTGAAAGCTTTCTGTGATCTCTGATCTTTGAGTGGTATCTCAGGTACTCTGGGAACAGGCACTGTGGAGATTTTTGCAGAGGTGCCCTGATACAGTGCTGTTGTTTTTAAGGGTAAAGGAGAGGGCAGACTGCGGTGTGTTGGAGGAAAATGACATTTTACTGAGTGCTCTTTTTTATATTATTGAGGCATTGTCCAGTCATTTATGTCAGTTTGTTTCATCTGGCTTTTCCATTTGTCTGAATATGATGGGTTTCTATTTATTTATTTGTTGTAGTAAATGGCAATTTCAAGAATGACGGCTTGGTGCATGGCTAATTTCCACAGCAACTGGTTAATTGTTTGTAATTGTTCTCAACATGTTACATTTTTTTCTTAAATAGCATACAAATAATTACTGAAAAGACAGCAAAAGCTGTCTCAATATGGGAGAGAACAGATTAGTCCTTGTGCTGGGGCCAGGCGAGTGCTGAGATGGGGTTTTTCTAGCTTATCAGAGTTTCTGGGCAGTTAAGCTCAGGGTTGTCCAGTAGTCAGTGGAGAGCAACGGGAAGGGTTGCTGGAGGGGTCCATCCTGACGTATAATGATGTGCTGTTGCCCATCTATTACTGCAGAGGGGTCTTTGACAGCTTCATCAGGCAAAGACAAGCTGAAGGACTGGTGCTTTTAGGCAGCTAAAGTTAGGTGAAGTGAGTTTCCTGCTCCATTAACGGTCTCATCTTTCTTCCAAGCATCTTTCCGGGTGACCTTAGGCAAGTTGCTGAACCTTGGTGTAGTCCAAGTTTGTATCTCAGTCCCTCAGTCCTCAGTTCTGAGCTGTAGATTACAATATTTCCCCCACTTATGTGGTACTGTAAAGATTATTTAAACAATGTTCAGAGTTTGGGAGGGAGAAGCATTTATTACTGGCACATTTTAAAAGGTTTTGTTTTGCATTTACAGAATCCCATTCCTTCAAATGCAAGAACAGAAGGAAAGACTCAATTGATGTTAAGTCGACAACTTCACAAAGCAGTGATGGTAAGAAAATAGAAAACAGTTGGGAGTAAGGTTAGAAATAAAGAACAGAGGCAGCGAAAACACAAAGTGAAAGAGGAGCCAGAGAGGTTCATGGGTGATTGAACAGAGATTTCTTCAGTGTCTTACAACTTCTTTAAAAATTCTTTATTCTGAACTGCAAAGCAGTGCCCCACCATGAGCATCAGTGTAACTGCGCTGCATATCAGTGCACCATGCCTTCACTGAGAGGATTGGTGGCTTCATTGGTGGGGGACATGGAGGGACTGATTTCTGCTGGTTCCTTGAAAGCAGAGCTGCTCCTGATCCCACCTATGACTGCCTGCCAGGCCTGGGGTGGTTGGGCAGAGATTTCCTTCTGTTTCAGTGTGTGGTGAGAGAAGCACACCTTATAGGGCACAATAACGGGTTTCCTTAGAGCAGCTGCAACACTGAGATGATACATTCTCTCCCAGAAGAAGCTGTGGCTGACTCAAGTCCATCGGCAAACAAGGGGAGAGTTGGGAGTTGATGGGCATGTAGTATGGTGTAAGCACAGCTTCCTTTCAGTATAGCTGAAGTGTGGAAGTGTGGGATGGATGGATGGATGGATGGATGGATGGATGGATGGATGGATGGATGTGCAGAGCAGCGATCCTGGCCACCCAGTAAATGTTCATCTTACTGGGCAGGTCACAGTGACTGTGTTCTTCCACTTCTTACATGACTTTGGGACTGTGCCCCACAGCTCTCTGCACGCAGCCTCACAGCTCCCACTTTCAGCAAGCTGTTCCACTTGCACAACAGAGGAGATGATNGCAGTGAAAGGTGACTGCACAGGAGGCAGTCTGCAATGCAGGAAAAGGAACAGTAAAGCAAAAACTTGCAGAAGAAGAGATACAGGAGAAACTAGCTGGACTCTATCATGCTGTTCCCTAGTGGCAGCCTTTGGCACTGGCTAAATGGTGGCAGGTAGTTAATTTACACTCTGCTGTGTATAAACAGTGCTCTCTCTAATGGCAGCTCCAAGTGTACAGACCCGGCGGTACTCTTCTATGGCAAGGATCCACTCAATGACAATAGAAGCTCCTATCACAAAGGTGAGTCCTGAGCATTGCCTTTTCTCTGGGCTCAGAGTTTGGAGTTGCCCTTATGGGGAAATATATAGTTTTTGGCAGTACATCCAGATCTTTACTGCATCTTGTATTTAACAAAATATTTAAAGTCAGGCTTTGTTTCCTTAAACCTTTCTGCACCTCTCATTCCAAGAGTTAAACATGAAGAAAAAGGTGAAAAGGGTGTCTGTCCATGCTAGGTGCTCTGCTTGTGGCAGGGAGAGAAACCTGCTTTGTTGTCTGTGCTTGTGTAGGAGAACACATACTTCACTGTCTCATCTTTGCTTTTGCCATTGGTATTTATAAGACAGCATACAGAAGAGGCAGCCTCTGCACTGCATTCTGTCCCCTACATTCCCACACTCATTTCTTCACTGTCTGCTATGTCAAAACAGCTGCATGATAATTTATCCCACAAAACAGCATGCCTGCCATCTCCTGTCCTCAAACCAATTTTTACTCTCCCAATCTTCATACCATCAAGCTCTTTGCTTCCTAGCACCTGCCTGTCCATTGCAGCAGCTAACTCCTCTCCTTCTCCATAAGCACAGCCTGTCGTGTCCCTGCAGCAGTTCTGACTGGGGTTTTATGCAAGTCCTGGCATTGCCAGGAGCAGTCCTTAGGGCTGCTGTGCCATTGCTACTTTCCTGTATCACAGTTTAGACTTACTGTGAATGGCAACAAAGAGCCATCCTCTTCTCCCTTGTTCGCAGCCCAGCTGTTCTCTGCCCTTTTTCATCTACACTGAGAAAATGAAGGCTTTACATCCACTATGAGGATATCTGATTCATAGGAGTTCTTGGGGTTTTTTTGGGGGGGGGGGG